>CAXKVY010001284.1:0-11519 GCA_964058915.1 Tetropium fuscum | reverse complement strand
CTCCTTAGCGGGGCATACTCTTCGAAAGATTCCTCGAGTGTCGAAAGACGACTCTTGTACTTTCTGCAAGGAGAAGCTGGACGCCTTCCTTACGCCTGGTTACAAATGTACCACGTGCAAGAAGCAATTCCATACGAAATGTATCCAGAACAAGAACGTATTTGAAATGCCATGTGAATTGCCGCGCACCAACTTAGAAGTCAGGTCTGGCAGGCGTAAGCATAGGAAGCATTCTAGGACACCGTACGACTTGCGTAAACCAGACGAAAGCAAGTTTAATCTAACGGGAACATCGGAGTTCACAGATAGGACAGATCAGATCATAACCGGAGCCGAGGAACTAACTTTGATGCAGCAGTTTATAACGGAGAAGATAATGAAAATGGAAGCGGAGGGCGGAAAGAGCAGCGAAGTGGACAAATTGTTTAAGCAAGCTTTAAGGGAGTTCAAAGACAACTTAATTCAAATCTACAGCAACGCCACGAAGCACAACAGCCTGGAAACCTGCAACATTAAATATAAAGATCTTATCTTGGTGTTCATACAAGCTATGGAAACGGTATGCCAACGCGAACAAACGGCCACCGAAACAAGGGACTTCCCTGTCACGATGGGTGTAAATGCGTTCCGAGGATTTATGAATGAGTTTATGTCGAGTAGAGCGGAAGAAAAGCCTAGTAAATCGAAGAGGAAAAAGGAGAAGAAGCGAAAAGTGGAGACTTACAAGCTGAATGGACATACATTCCTCTTGACAATCATTAACATTCCGACTGTGTGCGAAATATGCAGTTCCTTCTTTATGTGGCCGATAGAAAGGGGTCTCGTGTGCCAAAGCTGCAAGATGACATGCCACAAAAAGTGTTATACAAGCGCTACTCCATGTCAAAAGGCTGGTCTGCAGGGCGAAACCGGCAGAATCTTCGGCGTATCTTTAGTTACTCTAGTAACCGAGGAGAGTAAGATACCGTTGGTCATCGAGAGGCTGCTGAGCACAATAGAATTGTACGGACTATACACCGAGGGTATTTATAGAAAGTCCGGTGTCAGTTCGAAAATAAAGGAGCTCAAGAACCGAATGGATGAAAACCCGAACGAGGTAGAATTTGAAACGTACCAAGTACACGTTCTGGCTTCGGTGCTGAAAAGTTTTTTAAGAGAAATGCCTGAACCACTGCTCACATTTGAATGTTACGAGAATTTTATCACGGCGGCGAATTTAGACGTGGAGGACGATCGTGTTACAACTCTGTATGATATTTTAAAGAAGCTGCCGCCGCCGAATTACGATCTAATGGAGAGATTAATGTTCCACCTAGCGAGAGTGGCCCTGCACGAGGAGACCAACAGGATGAGTGCGGCTTCGTTGGCAATAGTGTTTGCCCCTTGTGTGTTGAGGACTAACAAAGTGGTGCCGGCGCAGGAAAGTTTAGTCGATATCGGTAGTCAGACGCAATGCATTGAAACCATAATAAAAGTGCAGTTGCGGAAAGTGAGGAGCACCCTGGACGACATCGATACCTTAGATACGGCTTGCCAAGCGGCTACTAATAGATTGTCGTCGTTGCGTAGTTCTAAAGTCTTCAGCCCCGACGAACTCCTACCGGCTAACCAGCCGTCCCAGCAGCAGACCGAGGACGAGGAGCATTTGCTGGTGGACCACATTCAAGAGATCCAGAAGGAAAAGGAGCACCTGACGTCTACTTTGCCGACATTAACGCATGCCACCTCGGACGATGACATGCTGTCAACGGACGGCGACGGGAGCCTCGACGACCTTTCCTGTATAGGCGATAGAAGGCCAAGACCTGTCGTTCGATCCATCTCCACTGGACCCATGTTATCCAAGCAGCTCAGGAGGCAGTTATCGGCGGAGGTTGGTGGGAAAGTTATGGAAGACTGCGAGGATCCCATCATGGTGTGAGTTGTTACAGTGTACATAGGTTTCAGTATGTGTACATACTACAAGACTTGTCCTTTTAGTACTATTATAGGTAAATAAAATTATATTTTTTAAATTATTGTGTGATACCACACCTAAGAATATTATTTCTTGTATTATATTTTTTTTTTGTTGACATGATACTACGGTCAAGTGATATAAAATATATATTGTAAAATTCGTGAGGAAACCATGACAGTAAACTTGGAGTGCAAATTTATAGCTGTCTGTATGTGAACCTTGAAGGTATAGGTGCGGATGGAATATGCATTTGTAACGGCAATTTAATCCAGGAAAAAAGCGTGCCTTGGTTACTCTTCCGATTTGAAAACATGCCACAGTTAAGTAGGTCAAATGGATAGTAGGCAAAATTATGTGGGCGCAAAATTTTAAATGTTCGGTTAGATTTTAGTGGTAAATTTTAGTACCTCAGTTTCTCATAACAATGGTTATGTTAGTTACCATGATAATGTTAACTACCACACAAGTAATTAGCAATTTGGTCCAGGAAAGAAAACGGTACCGTCAAAGAAAAACAAGCTCTTGATTCATGCCGGAGTAGGTCAAATGAACCAAATTCATGTGTGCTCAAAATAATTTGATCCAATGTTTGGCTAGATCTTTTATTTGAAAAACAAACGCTGGATTCCAGCCGTAGTAGGTCATACGACCCCAAATTATCTAGGTTCTATAACTGTTTACTACCACATAAATGATTATGTAGGCAAAAAATTTTATATTTTCGATTATTATATATGCAATTTAAGGGTATATTTTAGTACCGCCGTTTCTCATGACAATGGTTGTGTATGTATAGTTACCATGACAGTGTATATAATGTTAACTACCACACAAGTAATTAGTAATTTGGTCCAAGAAAGAAAACTACCGTCAAAGAAAAACAAGCTCTTGATTTATGCGGGAGTATGTCAAATGAACCAAATTCATGTGGGCTCAAAATAATTTAATCTAATGTTTGCCTAGATTTTTACGGCAATAGTACAGTTTATTACCGTCTCTGTCGTCTGCCCACACAGATAAATTTATATGATAAAGGAAACGACACCACCTTCACCCATTTGAAAAACAAACGCTTGATTCGAGCCGTAGTAGGTCATACGACCCAAAATTATGAAGGTTCTAGAACTGTTTACTACCACATAAATGATAGGTAATCTGTTCACACAAAATTATGTGGGCTGAAAATCATATTGAAGTAGGTCAAATGGATAGTAGGCAAAATTATGTGGGCAAAAAATTTTATATGTTCGGTTATTATATATGTAGTTTAAGGGTATATTTTAGTACCGCCGTTTCTCATGACAATGGTTGTGTTAGGAGTAGGTCAAATGAACCAAATTCATGTGGGCTCAAAATAATTTAATCTAATGTTTGGCTAGATTTTTTACGGCAATGGTACAGTTTATTACCGTGTATCGTCTGCCCGCATACTTTCAAAATCAGTCCTATAATTTCTTAATGATCTAGAAATCATGAAGTAAGAATTTATTTCAAATCCACAAACCACAACTGCTCTTTATATTATACAAAATGGATTTGACAATGAGCTTTGTTATTCAAAAATCGAAACGGACTAGCCCTTACTGTAAATATCTCAATTTTCGTTTCATACGTTATCTTTTATTGTTCATATTTAACTATAGTCATGTATTTAAACGAAATTGAAGAAATAGATGCAAAAATAGGATGGCGACTTTACATTTAGATTGGATAATTTTGTTTACAAATAAACAACGTCAATACTTTATATCCATTACAGTTTTTCGAGTGGATCAAATGTATTGCGACTTGTTCGCAACAAGCTATTAATTAACAAAGTACACAACATTTTGAAATCGGTCTACTTTTAAGTCATGAAATAATAGGAGTATACTATTTCTCAGAAACCATTGACAGGTTGACTTCCTTCCAATACAAAATGAATTCCTGATCGCGATATAGGAATTAGACTGTCATAATAATTCCAGGAATCATCAGAAATAGTATAATATAGAATATATTAACACCAAGTATCTGTAACTATGTACTTTTATTCCTCGAAATACCTGCAAGATAGACTATTGTCATGGGAAACTATGGTACATCATAAAATGATGTATGTGTAAACTATGTGATAAAAAAGAGAAAAAAAAACAAGTATTTTAGGTTTTGCAAAGCTTTTTATCAAAGGATTTAACTCGCATGCCTTTACAAATGCATATTTTTTTTCCAAATTTATACAGTTGTGATGTCAAAAAGTTGTTTAAGTACTAAAATAGGCAGGGTCATCATTTACCAATTATAGAGAATGTAATAATCTTTAATCTTTATACGTTCTAGTATTTACCACTGTAACTAAAACGCTTATAATGACTATTGTCTATGAAAAGAGAACCTTTAATGTTATTGTAAAAATAATTTTACTCAAAGAACTATAAAGGTACCAAATATAACACAATTAAACTTATATACAAGAGACACGAAATTATTTTTATTTTTGTATGTTTATAGTGCTTTAGTAAAATAGCGATTTTACAAAAATAAATTGTTGAAATTATGAAGTGAGAATACCTACTTAGTTAAACTATTTTTTATATGTCATACACAAATCTGTAAACAAGATAAAATCAAATTGTGCCAGTGATTTTTATTTCCACAAAAATATATATGAAGAACATTATAAGTCACGAAGTTATTTAGTTTTTACCAAAAATGTTCTATTAGGCTTAAGGCCTTCAAAATACTGTCATAATCATAGTCTTAAGTAATAATGACTTACAGACTAACGACATATTTCGGTTTCTTTATAAGCATTGGTCTAGTCGACTGCTATACTCTTAAATACCTTCCTAAAATTTGGTCTCTGAAAAAAATATATATAAATATACTCCCCAATGAAAAAAATCAAAAACTTAATAAAAACCAATAATAAATCGTGGTACTAGATATACGCACATATAATTTTATTAGGAGTAAATAGGTTCTTGAATTCTGTTGAATTTCCAAAATTATTTTTGTTTGGATTTGCAAGTGACTACCACTTGAAGAAAAATGTACTAAATGAAAAATGTTTTCCTTTAACCGACCGCCTGTAGGTTATATTTACAAGGTGTTAGCTTCTAAATATTGTTTTGTGTATTAAATATAATTACACAAGTTTGATCTTTACAGGAAATTAAACTTTACTAAGTGTGCCAACTAGGCTGATAATTGTTACAGTTTGAAATATAGTAGATATAATTGTTTTGAAGATTTGTTGCACGTTGTTCGAGATTACTGACTTTAATGCTAGAATGTTTGAGTTGACTATTACTTAAATTTGTTGAAAGGATATGCAATACTCACCTCGATTCCGTCTGTGTTTCTTAAACAATTGGATGTTTCTTCAAGGGATCAAACCAAAGCAATATCTTTAATGGTGGTAAGTGGTGGAATGTATGTTTCAGTTTTGTGCAATTTGACTACATTTCCAATTGTTTAAGAAATAAGATTTCTCTATAAGGTTCAAATTTAGATATTTATTACCTACTTTATATATTTATTGAATATATTTACGTTTTAATGCAACCATATCATTGTTATATTATATGTTAATGACATTGATTTTTAACAATAATTTATTGTCGATCAAATTAGTATTTGTTGTAAGTTTAAGTCTTTGCCGCATTTTCGTTCCTTAGTTGAGGATTCGTCCAGTCATTTTTTTAACGTTTTAGCACTGTTACTACTTATGTTTTGCAATTGTTCGTAAATGGCTATAGTCATTTCTACAGATTCTGAAAATCATTTAACCCTGCTTTAAGTTTAAGTTGAATAATGTTTAATTTACTAACATTTTATTATATCACCCTAAGTTTCTTTTACATGTATTTTATGTAAGGGACAACACAGACTATGTGTTATAATAATTTATTGCCATTCCAAATTTGATTTATTTAGTAGAACTGTGTCTTCACAAGCTCAAATGACTGCATTCCTAATTATTGTGTTTTTAAAGTGTACTGATCATAACCATGGTTTTATGGGGCATTCAGTGACTGAGTTGATTTTTCTTATTGTAAATGTTGGTTAAGTAAACGTTTATATCTAAATTAATAACTATACCAAATGTTAACAATAATGACAGAATTGTTTATATCAATATACAAATATAATACATACTTTGTAAATAAAAACATTCAATATAATTCTCGTATATGTTCCAGTTATTTCTTACCTTAGTTCACTTGCGTTTCATTTACGTTCCATTAAATTTGTAATCAGCAGCCTTCATATTTATAGGAAACGCCAATTACGCATGGACAAAGACAAAATTACCAATCGTTTTTTTTTCAAAACAGCAAAACTTTTTGCAAAACTGTAGTTAATGGTTAATTTGGGCTGTCTATAAAATGCGTTTTCAGAAATAAACGGAGATGGAAGGAGAAGTCATTAAATGTCGAAAGGTGCATTTCGCCAGTTTTTTATTGATAACTTTTTGACAATATGACTAACCACCCCTTGGGGAAAATTTAGCACACCCCTTGGGGAAATGTAAAAAATTATGATTTTGTGGTCCATTTTTGTATGAAATTCATACCCTTTAGTTCCAATTTATCATTGATGGGTTTCATAGAATAAAAAAAGCATTCTAATTGGGAGATTTTCACAAAAACACTGAAATGTAAAAAAAAATATTGTAATTAATTTTTAGCAACAGTATTTTTAGGATATTTATTCAAATCATATTTTTCTTATTTCAATAATATTTAAATAAAAAACTTAATAAAGTAAAACATTTGAATTTTTCAACTTGAGTTGAAATGCTGTCACTTTTCACTATTTAAAAGGGACCTACCTAATTCAACAAGTAGATCACCGCTATGATAAAATAAAATAAAATAACAAATATAAAAAAAACTTTTAGCGTACCGTGCCATTTTACCACCATTTCCCACAAAAATGAACGATACACAACATCTTGAGGATTTCGTTTTTGATATCTAGACAGAAAAATCAATGGTAAGTTTTTTACTAATATTGACGTAACGCAATTTCTAACATGTAATACTTCACTATTATGCCTCACTTTTCAGGAATGGGAGAATAATGCATAAATAAGAAAAGTTTTTACACTTAAATTTTAATTTGACATAAGATTTAGGTAGCTGATTGGGTTTTGAACACATATTTTGACAGTAAAACTGCAATGTATAGGTACTAGTCAATACTTATTCTTCTTATGTACTTACATAATAGTTCAATAAACAGTAGTGTACCTAACATAAAGGTGTATGTACCTACTTACGCTAATCAGTCATACCTCATTTTGAGCCATAATGGGGTATCACTGTTACTATATTTTTACCTGCAATGTACACCGCAGTCTTGTACATTGCGGTACAAGTTAAATGCTTAGTATAACCTCCAAAGTTGTGAAAAATTGTTGTATGTGAATGTGATTAACTATAACCTAGCCAGTGTAATTGCCTAGAGGTTACAATAAGCAAAATGTTTAACATTTGTGATAAAATTAAAGAGCAAATAACGTATGTAGAGCATTCTTTAACAACTAACACATAATAATTAATATATTGCTAGACATTAATGGGTCACAACTATTTGGTTTAACAATTTTAGGGCCTATTGTAGTCACAGAATTTTTTACATAGGTTAGAAACGAAGAATGAGCAAAAAACATTTTGCACCTTCATAAAACATTTATATGTTAAAGTTTGAAATCAGTAAATACCTATGCAATTTTTGCTATGGAATACTGCGCTATTTTTTGCTCAGTCCTTTCATCTGGCACGAAAATAATAAGGTAATCCAGTGGATTGTAACAGAGTTCTTTAGTTTGGAAGTAAATATAAATATTTAATAAATATTATTCGGTATCTACTTCCAAATTCATAACTATATATAATTTTATTATACATAGACAGCAAACTTTCTATTTGCAAACTGCAATAACATTTTACAAAATTATACCATTGTCTAGGAAAATACGACAAGTCAACAATATTTTTTGGTATTTTATTTATTTTCGTAATATACGCCCTTGATATGTTCTAAAATTCACTTGTCGTATTTTGTTCTTAAAAATTGGGACATTGAATCACAAAAGGATACATTTAGTTAGTAATAGCATTAGAAACCTATTTTCATTGTATAATTATCAGTACAACCGTTTTAATTTCGCCATTCATGAACGGGATCATTTAGAATATAGTAATTTTACTATAACTAAAAATCAGATGATACTAAACACCTTTGTTCTTCTCATTATAACATGCGCTATATATAAATGGAGGAGCTGTTACTCCCTCTCATCAATATTTGTTTTAAAAATATAGAATCGAGTACCTACATTTTATTGCAATTACAATTGGAGAATTATTTAGGATTTCTCAAACATTGCTTTCACTCTTAAAATAATTAGGTACCTACTTACAGTATTCTACCTATATTCTATATCATTTTAAGAGTGAAAGTATTGCTTGAGAAGTCCTAAATAATTATTTTATTATCCAAGAAAAAAAGTTTTCAAGTATATTTTATGTACTCATATAATTAACCTTGATAATTGACATCTACCAAAATTATAAGGAGGAGGTTGATAGTATAAAGTGTCATGTTATTGAAAAAAACTAAATAAACAGTTGCAAAATCGCACAACTCTCCTCTACTCCCTTTTGAGAATGGTGGGGATATAAGAACAAGTATCAGAATATAACGATAATATAATGATGTCATTATTCTAGTTCGAAAAGCGAATAAGTTTTAATAGTGTCAATCTGGTATGCCAAACACCGGGGAGAAACAGCTTATTTCATTCGCAGGATTTCCATGTCTTGGGAAAATTTTATATTTTACGATGTTGTAGATACAATATCTATTCCAAAAGCACTGCATTTATTTATCACTAAGTCTCTCTATCACAACATTTAGAATTTTTTATGGTAAATTTGATACAAGTGTACCTACAAGATGCATCAAAACTATATCGGTAAATCTAAAAAATCATTTCACCAAAACAGATTTTTTGACGTATCTTGTAGGATAATATTTATTTTTACCAAGCAGTATCTTGGAACTGAACTGTATCTATAAGGATCAGCTTTTTTATGAGTCAGTAATTCGTAGTTTGTTTTATTTCTAAGAACATAATTAGTAACATGTTATCCTAACAGAAACAATATATGTAGTATTGCATAACATTATATATACACACACACACACACATATATATATATATATATATATATATATATATATATATATATATATATATATATATATATATATATATATATATATATATATATATATATATATATATATATATATATATATATATATATATATATATATATTTATATTGTATTGCGCATGTGGAAATAAAGTTGATGTAAAAGAAGTGTCACAAAGTTAACTAAATGGGTGGTTATTTTGGCAAGATTTATTATTTTTAGCTGAGTAAACAAGGCAAGATCAATTGACCATATTAGTTAGGTTAGGATATCAAATTGGCGGGGGTTCCTATTTTAAAAATCAATGTATTGTTGTCTTATGGGGTCTCAAGTTTAAGAGCGTCTGTAGGCGTGATAGAGTGTCTGTTAGTGAAATAAGTTACATAAATAAATTTCTTGATACTTTAGTTGACTGAGACTTCAAAAATTAATTAAATATTATTAAAATAAAAATATTACGAATTTTTGAAGGCAATGTTTGTATAAAAAACGTATGTTGTTGCTTGATCCCATGGTTTAGAATGGAAGGGGTTTGACATGGTCCTTAAATTTTGCGATGTTGTCGGATGGACAGTTATTATAGAGGATTGTAAAAAATAGATCAAATATATTTTAATAAGAATGAAATGATCTATCATTAAAACAACAAGAAAAAAATGAAAACTTGAGAGGTACTATAAGGTTTTGGATTAACTTATTTAATAACAGTTTCTTACATAATAAAATATAAATTCATTGTTCATTGTGTTAATTTAAAAACCGGCAATATTTGTGGCAACATCGCTGAATTTGTATTTATATTCGTTAGGTAGGTAACTTGTAATTTCTAATCTCATTTTATTTTGATTTACCTAATTCACGTTTCACGCAGTTTTCATCGCAACCTTATCTATTTTTTTCTGATTGCAAATAATTGATTTTGAGTGTTGGTAAAAAAATGGGTGAAAATAGAGTACCTACCTACCTAATCATAAGTGGAACCATACATTTTTTCCTAGAAGATTTAGGATGTTTTAAACGTAGCCAAATATGCGTAGCGTAAGCTCTGGTTACTTAAAATCTTTTCAGTTTGATTAGTACTTAATTTTCTTAAAAGCACATTATTCAGTATCAGGATCAACTGATGTATTTTGTTCTTGATTGCCCCGACCTGAACAGAGTATTCATATGTAAGGAATAAGTGCAGAAAACTGTTCCATCGAAAGGTGTAATGCACAATACCGAGCCTATTCCATCAGTTACATCAAGTTTGCTGTGCGGTATCTGTTTAGCTAGTTAAAAAAATGTCCATATCGATAATAATCCGGTATCTATGTAGGTGCTTACCGGATTATTATTTATATGGAGAATTCCACATTTGGGCCCTTTTTTCCATTATTCTTTTATAAAAGCGTACATAGTAGGTATATTGTTCCATCATTAATATAACAAAATCGATAAAATTGAGCAAAATAGTAACAAATAAATATATAAACAATCCACCGATAATATCCATAACATACCTAACTCTTAACCTGATTTTTTCATTTTTAAAGCTCAGCTGGCCTGGCTCTCTTGCGTAGGAAATGCTAAACTAATACGCGGCGTACGTCCATGGAAAACAGACATTTTAATTTCAAATCTTTTGTATATTTAACTCATGGGTCTAAAAAACAATTTGGGCTCGAATTGTAGAGAAATATGTTTAAAGTTTAACGTATAATAGGTTTACATACTAAGAAATACCCAAAACCCGAGAATTTCCCTTCTGAAAAATCTCTTTTCTCTTTTCAATCCTCCATAATAAATACATGGCATTCAAATTTGCTGAAGTGTGTTTAGGAACCCATTTCAAATTTCGTGCCCGGTATTTCCTAACCTAACTAATATGGGCAATTGGGTATTGAATCACAGAAATTACCTGTAATGAATGGGCGCCGGAAGGGACAAATATATTGCAAAGCAAAATATATTAAAAAATTACTTTTTTATTATTAAAAATCATATTTGATGACATAATTATAAACAAAAATCGACTAATCAATTTTCTCGGGGGGATGCAAGTGCCCTGCTGTGCCCCCCCCCGTCCAGCGCCCTTGCTGTAATGTACATCATTGTTCATGGCTCATAGAAATTACTCTTCCGTTTTTTTTTTATAAATTACAAAGTTTCACAGCAATAATTATAATTTATATAATTATTATCAATATCAATAATTATTACTTATTTGACATAATTATTATGATCCATAGGTACCTGAAAATCAGACTTTTTCATAGTACCTATATAATATATTCGCTCCATTTTCTTTTTAATAATATTTCAATTATATGTTATATATAATATAATGAATGCCTAATCAATTTAGA
>CAXKVY010001283.1:0-13275 GCA_964058915.1 Tetropium fuscum | reverse complement strand
TAGGTACTCTAAAAAAGTCATTAGATATTGCAACTCGAATAAAAAAATTAAAAATCATTTGCAGGGGTAAATATAATTGTTGTGTATAATTGTTGTTAATAATTAATCTCCTTCTTTTCTTGATCCCTTTGATTCCAATATCATCCAATTTTATGGTCGGAATTGTTGGGTATTATAGTTACATATTTATAGTTTCTTATTCATCTACTTTAAGAACACTGCTTATTTCCTTTCAGCTTTCAACAAAACCATGGACCGCCTCCACAAATACGGCAAAAGTTTAAAGGACTTCAATTACAACAACAAAGAAATAGCAGACGATATATACTCGGCCATCAATTCCACACAGTTTTTAGGAGTATCTGTAAGTACCCACTTTCATACCCTTCGTTAGATGTAGATATGCCATAAAAGCAAGGACCTATGTGTATTTTGACGTAAGCATATTCAACATCACATAAGTTGTAATATACGCTAAAATATATAAAGCGTATGTAAAGCTCTAGCAGAAATATGTTTCCACTGAAATCGTTAACCGTGAAGAGGCGGCTTTATTTAATTTCTGTTGCATATTTGATACGAATTCAACATTTCTGTAAAAGCCTTTGGCAGCAAAAAGTTCGTGGACGGATTTTATAACCAAATTATATGGCGAATATAATCTTTCCATAAAAGTCACGCATCTATAATAATAATAATAATTTTCAACTTAAAAACCGCACTTAGCGACCTCTATTTGAGCTTGTTTTTTGAAAATTTCATAAAGAACAACTTTCTTAATATATGTCATACACCTACTAAAAATGCTTACAAGTGCACTCAAAGCACTGAAATTTCTCTATGTTAAAATAGGTATATAATTTAGGTCAAGATGATTAGTAGGTACATATACTAGGTAATAAAACTGAATTTTGTAAGATATTTATTTACCTTGCATTAAAATTCATAGTACGTAAGGGTGATAACATAACGGTTTGAAAATCTACAATCCCTATTTTCATCAGCTGTGAGTCGCTTTGCATTTAAATCACAATCCTAACTCACTTAATCGAACAATATGAAAGTTCAATTGAAAATATGCATTGCTTTTGCTTCCGATTTGCAATCGAGTGAAATTAGCGCCGGAAATAGAATAGCAATCCATTACTATTTAAATTTTGTTTATATATATACATAATATATATATATATATATATATATATATATATATATATATATATATATATATATATATATATATATATATATATATATATATATATATATATATATATATATATATATATATATATATTATATCCCATTCTTGAAAGTTGCGACAATTTAGGGAAACGTAAATATTTATTACTTTTTAACCGACATCAAAAAAGAAGAAGGTTCTCAATTTGACTGAATATTTTTTTTTGTGTTTCTTACCTCTTCTTACCTTTTCATATATAAATCAATTTTAAAAATTCTGTTTTTGTTCGAAAGGGAAAGGGGGTCCCATGTTAGTTTAATTGGCATTGGATTTTGGATTCCGAGGATACACCGGGAACTTACAGATATATCAGAAAAAATGGCGGATGCGCCGGTCAGAACCCTAATTATAGATATTTAAATTAATTAACAAAATATTTTCTATCGGATCAAATTGTGAAACTGCAAACCATTCTGGAATCAACTTAGTCATCATTAAAATTAGTCCAGTTGTTTAGGTGGAACATATCTGGATGTATATACGGAAACGAATCATTTTGAAGTTGTACAAGTTCTTTCCACTTTATTGAGGCTCTTCAGAATAAGGTACGATTTATTTAATTGATAGTTTATATTAAAATTTACCATTAACGCCTACCATTCTCACAGTGGCAATTTTATATGACATTAGTTTTGACAGAAAACTCACATTCATAGAAAACGACTACCGTAAGCATTAGGCATACATTTATCTAGAAGATCTTAAACTTTAAAATGAGTAAAATGAATGTATTAAAACTGCTACTTTTCTAGCTATATGATAGAAAATATTAAATTACATATATAATAGAATTAATTCATAAGCATTTAAAGAAGAATTGATGCGCAGAAATCGAAATTTTTGGAAAAATTCCTATTTTCACCTTTGCTAAAACGCTCGATGCGCTGCTCTGCTGCCTCATTCCATGGACGCTTGTGAATCAAGCTGAGACGGTAAGCACGTTGCTCTTCCGTCTCATTGGATAGACGCTCGTGAATCAAGCTAATACGATGACCACGTTAATTTTGTGTTTCGTTGGAAAGACGATCGCTAATTAATGTGAGATGGTTAGCACGTCCTTCCATGTTTTCACTGTTTTACTATAAGCCCGCATTTTGGAAAGTCTCTTTTTACGCATTTCACTAGTCTCTTTTAAAATTGCCTTGGATGTAGATTTCCTAGTTTGAGATAGGCATTTTTTCCCTTTCTTCGCGTTCTTCACATTTAGACAGCGCTCTCTCATATAGGCAGCGCGTTTAGAAGACCTATCCATATTCGTATTTGATAAACAAGTTACATACAGAACGCAATATTCACTGAAAAGCAAGATATATAAGTATTTTTAACAAAAAAACAAAAACGACATCAAAAAATCTATTCTAAAAAACTGCACTGAAAAGAAAAAATAATTACGTTCTCCTTCTTACGAGTACTTAGAATACAATCAATTTATTAGGCCAATAATATAAAATTATTGTTATTTTTGTTTGAGTCGAGTTTGAGTCGATATCAGCCAAGGTTAACTAACGTATTCACTTAATTGAACACAAATGCCTCAAGCGACACCACAATTTTAAATAAACCTAAATTCAAACTTCTAGTCGAATACAATTAGAGATTTATACCTACGCTACTTCGTTATATGTGTGTAAGCCTTGGCTGGCACCAATTCCAAAAATAACAATAATTGTATATTATTGGCCTAACAAATTGATTGTATTCTAAGTAAGAATGAATAACATAATCATTTTTTACTTTTTAGTACAGTTTTTTAGAATAGACTTTTTTGAAGTTGCTTTTGTCTTTTTGTTAAAAATAGTTTATTAAAATACCGTTCCCTTTCCCATTGTTGCACAACTACACTCGAAAGTGTGCTCTTTATAATCTGCAGCTTGCTACAATGTAACAAAATACACAATGGTAATTAATGTTATGATGCATAAACAGCATATAAAGATAAGACCACATTAAAACGTTTTCAGGTTTAGACGAGTTATGAAATTTTTATTACTCCTTTATGTCATGAGTTGCGTGGGAAACAGTAATCCATGGCTCTCCGTTTATTCAATATGCAATATGTGATAATAACATTTCCAATATTTGTCACCCACCTTCTATCGAGTTACACTGTGAGTGAAATTAACTATACCATTTTTGTTTCTAAATATATTTCCTGTGTAATATTTTCCTGCATTAATAGAATAATTGAGTATGCTTTAAGGAGACCTTTTGCAACAGAATATTTACCCAACCATTCATTAACCACCTAATTATCCCGAGCTTAATCCAATAGACTATTCTGAATGGTGGCAACTAAACGCATACAAACATCATATTATAATATACACGTATAGTGTAGAACACGTCAACAAGATCAGCACACAGAATCAACACCACAGAGATAAACCAGACTAATGCCCGGATTTTTGAAAAATCAAGCACTGTTCAACTACCCCTTAGTATAGCATAGTTTCTGAAAATGGCAGATCCCAAACTACTAACCGTATACACAAATGCGTCGTCAGCGGTGGCGGTCGTCAAGACCTTTTGTAGTCTGATTTCAATCGGCTGGCCCATATATCCTACTTTCAAAGTTTCTAGAAGCTTCGCGATTATTCCTTCCCATTCCAGATTGTATACAGGATATATCGAAGAGTTCTCCCGTTCTCCCACATCGTCGGGTGTGGTGTTGCCAGATTGTGCATAGATCTGGGACATTTTCAGTAAATCGTGCACAATCGCTGCTGATAATACCGTAACAATATGTCATAGAAAGTTATTGTAATAATATATTATTTCCATTCTCTCATCTTCCGGATTTTTAGGAAGAACAATTTATTTTGATAAATTAGGTATTCTCTCTACGTTAAGGCAAAGAGGAATAATATTTGACATATCTTTATATGAACTTTTGTCTTAAAATTAGTCAAGGATTCACATCTTATGTACCTACCTAACTATTAGTAGCCAATAGGTATATATTTTGATATTTTTTCGACAACGAATAACATCCATCACGGTATTGACTTCAAACACTTACGGTATTGACAAAAAGTCTTATGAATTCAATTTTGAGGCAGGATCCCTTATATTCTCCCCCAGCAGTTTCTGCTCTAAATATCAGATAAATATTACCCAAGATAGACTTTTATTTGTACGCCGTAGGAAGGTTATTTTTATTTGACAAATATAAACATCGAAACGAAAATAATAATTTTTCTATTTTCGTACTTCGGCTTCGGCTGGGGAAATTTGTGTTTACAGGATAAGGATAAGAAGTCGCGTAGGTTGTAACTTGGTTACCGAGACTTAAAAATTAATCCATTAGGTATGTTTTTGCTTCTTTGGGAGAGTACGTAGGATAATCCGACTTCAGTAAATACTGTATTTCAATATCAGTTTTGCTGAGAATCCGCCTCCTATCAATTAAATTCAATTTAGCAGCTGGACGAGGGCGTTGTTCTACATAGATTTCCAGCTATATTGTTTTTCGATTGATTTCATCAATACTTTACCTAAAGTACATATTTTACATATCGCACCCCGAATGCAAGACCACAGTAACTCAAAAGTGTCACAACAGAGAAATTGGCGTTTGAATGTTAAAACACAATTTTAACATTTTACTATTTTTGTGTTCGTTTTGTAAAAAGAAAAGTATTAGTAAATACGCTTGGTAATTAGTTACTCATTTTAAAACATAGTAAGAACTACTAGTAAGTAAGCAGTAGAGTACAAGCGAGGGATAACCAGACCCCTCTAGCGGTCAGTTGCTACTACTCATCAGACATTACTAAGTAATGTCTTGTGACAAGCAGCGTCCTGGAATGCAGGCACCTAGAGCAGCGGCCCTAGCCAAAAGTAGGCTAAACTACATACTGAACGGATTTACAGGTAACAACTACTCAGAGAGCTAATACTCCTTCCTATATTAAATTACACCTGCAAATCCGATAAGATAGCCATGGTCACTCGCAGGACGCTGATTGTCACAACACATTACTTAGTGATGTCTGATGAGTAGTAGCAACTGGCCGCTAGAGAGGTCTGGTTATCCCTCGCTTGTACTCGGGGTGAACAAATTTAAGTCGGCAATATTGCCAAATTCTTTATTATTGAAGCTACGAGGTCGGTTAAATTAGTGAACTATTAGTATCTTTCCGCTGATTAACGTGGTGCTAACAGAAAAGAAAGAACGAAAAAAAATGCTAGTCGATTAGGGTATAAATATAAAGGGTATCAAAAAAAATCCATTTTTTGAAATATATCGGAAAAGCGATATTGTAACTACTGACACCGAAAAAGACATTATCGTAACTTCTGGAAACTTGGCGTATTCCACTGCTAGTAACCGAGATCTAAAGTTAATTTCTCCCTGTTCCCATGAAGAGGCTGAAGTTTACTTCATGCGTTTCATGCCGTTCAGGAGGGTCACGAATCTGTAATGATCCGAACAGTTGACACTGATGTTTTATTGTTGGCAGTAGGGTTTCATCATGAAATAAAGTCTAAATATTTATGGGTAACATTTAACACTGGCAAGAATAATTTACTTTCACATCTGCACATGAAATTGCCAAGGGACTAGGACCACGAAAGTCAGTATGTCTACCAATGTTTCATGCACTATATGGATGCGACACCACTTCCTCATTTCTTGAAAAAAAAACAGCTTGGGCAATACGGGCAAAATTTGATGATCTGTCAGAGGCTGTGCTAGATATAAAAAACGAGTGTAGGGTGGATTCTAAAGCATTGAAATGTATCGAAAGATTTGTCATTCTGCTCTACGATAAAGCTACTCCTATCTGCGATATTAATGAGGCACGCAAATATTTTTTTATGAAAAAATAAAGGCCACTTCAGTCCCACCAACAAGAGAGTCTCGTGTGCAACACGTTAAAAGAGCTGTCTCGCAAGGTGTCTTTCTTTGGTGATAGAGTTTGATCAAGTCCGAAATTCCTGATCCTGAGCAAAAGAGGTGGAAATTAAATGATGGTGTTTATCAACCGTTATGGAGTACATCGCCAGAAGCTTTGGTCGCTTGTCAAGAACATCTTTCTTGTAAATGTAAAATTACCTGCAGCCAAAAGTTTTCATGTGCTAGAGCCGAGTTAAAGTGCACAATATTGTGTTTATGTGAACTGTTATGGAACGGACAGTGAATAGTATTTTAAATTAAAATTAATAATAACAGTTCTTTTTGATTAATAGTTTACTTGGCAGTAAAATTACGCTTAGTAGGTACATGTATGCAGTCTGTCTAGATGTCCCATTTCCATACCAATAAATTAAAGTCTTAAAGAGTTTGAGAACTCTGAAATATGCAACATTGCAAAGTTATCTTTATGACAATAGCATTTTTTAGCATTATTTGTTCAGACAATAGCATTATTTGTTCAGATCTCGTCATTACCTACAAAAAATATACAAAAGGGGACACATAAAATTGACAATTACCTAAAATATCACTTAGAGTACGTTTTATAGTCATATATCTCAGAATTTTCGGAATCACTTTGGCTTTCGATAAACTGATGACTACAATTTTAGAACACATATATATATATATATATATATATATATATATATATATATATATATATATATATATATATATATATATATATATATATATATATATATATATATATATATATATATATATATATATATATATATATATATATATATATATATATATATATATATATATATATATATATATATATATATATATATATAGATATATATATTTATTTATTTATTTTTTTATGTCTTTAAATTTTAGTTTTACCATTCGTTTTTATAAACACTTTATAAAAAGGATAAAAGTTTATTTAATTAAAGGTATTAAATAGACATTTTATGACTCAGGGTCACATCTGCCATTTTTGACATTTTTTGATTGGCACTATATACCATTGTTTTTAGTACCTTCTGAGCTGCCTGTCCACAAAATTTCATCTTAGTATCACAATCTGATTGATTCTTATGAATTGTTGAACTTAGCAGGTCGACTATATTTGGCATGTGCGTATTCTATATACCATACCGTCTTATCTATTAGCGGTTTTTTTTAATATTGTCAAGTTACTAAGTCTACCAGAATATTTCCACAATTTATAGCAACTAGTATTTTTTTTAAATGTTATATATCCTTTATTTAAATATAATGAGAATACCTATGCGGTAAATGGAATTTATATACAGCAATGGTGCATTTAATCTCTACACATTTAGTCCCGATTCTAATTAAAATTCAGACCTGACAAATCGGGTAATATAATAGAGTTGTAAGCGTTCCAAACCTATAATAGCAGATTATTATCCCGTGTTCCGTATTACGCAGCTGTACCTGCAATATTATTACGACGGATAGTTGAGGCATATTATTATGGTCTTGTAATGTGCATACATCAAGAATAGGTTCCTCGGACGAAAATAAGATGATTTAAATGAACTTACCATAGTACAATTTTGCTTTTGTTTTATTGTTATTTTTAAATATATAAGTATCTTTTGTTATCATATTTTTCTTTCGGTTATCATGTCATGTCATGTAATTTACGTTTGCAATTATTGTAAGAACCACATTACTAACTGTAAAAACTTTGTGAATTAACAATTTTTTATAATAATTATGTATTATTTTTCAAACGACAAATAATGATATTTGTTTGTTCCTTTTTTAAGCGCTATTTTATCTAAAATGGTGAATATTAGCCACATGCATCAAGTATACATTTTTTAAAACAAATCGAATGTTGTTTTAAAAGAACTAATAATTTTCCAAAAATATAATATAACAGACCATAATTGTCATAATTAGTAGTGCCATAATTGCCACACTTACTCTTATTATCTTATTTCTTATTATGTTATTATTTTAAGACAAACTATGTAATAAGTGCAAAATGTGCAATAGACAATGTCAAATGTGCTGAAATGTCAATAAGTGCTGACATAAAAGAATAGGCCAAGGCCGGCTTAGTAAATAACTAATGCGAACCAGGTCACGTGCACCCATTGTACTGACCTGGGTAAACATTATGTATATTCCGGTAACTAGGTCAATCAGTCATATTATTCAATTAATTCTTATTAATCAGTAATCGTTGCATGACTCGCTGTACGCTCGCAATGTATTGGGTTTCAATAAACCATTGTTGAAGTGTTACTACTATGTTTCCATTCAGAGGTAGTTTAACTCACTACCTGGTGATCTGATAGATTACCACTACATGGAGACAATGGTGCAGTAGATCCAGAGGAGAACCTTGGGATTGAGACCCCAGCTTCCACCAAAGGCCCTCCTACACGTCCACAGTGCACATGTTGCTTTCATGTTTTTGCATGATATATTTGTTCATGCCAAGACAGTTTAGTATCAAGGTGAACACCTTCTAAGCTTGGTAATAAATAGAAATACGATACCGGTTTTAAATATCGGTCCCAATTAAGATTAAAACAAGGTCCTTAATAATACAATTTTGAAAATATGCATTTTTTAACTACCCCACATATATTTGACCAGGCGGTGCCTAACATTGAATAGGGTTTAGTTTGAACAGATGGGATTGTTCAGCGTCACCATATGCCACCAAACATATTTTATTGAATAACAATAAAAGTTTTATTGTTATGAATAAACCGTTGTTTCCTGGCGTGGCATGTTGTTCAAAAGCAACTCTGATGTACTGCTCGGCGTGGAAGTTGGGGTTGCACTGTCGATCATATGCATCTATGCACACGTTTGTAAATTTATTGAACTTCACCCCATTACGCTGTCATCAATTACATGGAATTTCATACAATTCATTGGTAAGGAATTTTATATAAGGCATTGTAGACTCTTTATAAATTAATGTCTTATCGATCAGCTAGGCTCAGGAACATGTGGCACTTTTCCTTTAATAAATTATTAACAAATAGTAAAGCCATTAAATATGTAATAGATGACAGATAAATACACACGCTATTTTCTTTTGCACTCTTCGTAGTTTGGCATATATATGTTGATTCTAATATATGGGTGGCCTATTTTAAAGTCTCTATCATAAACAAACAGGGTTTATGCACAAAATTGAGGGTAATAATATTGGCAGTATACGTCGCGTTGGTCAGAAAATTCAATTATTCAGTCACTGATAGAGACCCCTTAATAGGAAACATCGTCAGAATAACATTATTATTACTGCACTTAAGAAAGAGATACAACTGATGTCATTAAAACAATACAATGTAATGAGCCTACTTTGTTAGCAAGTAAGAATTTTATTTCCTTTCTCTTTCTTATTTTAACGATCCATGGTTCTGTTGGCTTTATGATTTTTAAGCCCATATGTTAATCAAATGTAAACAATGATTAATCATTAATCACTGTTATAATTCACTGCAATGTAAATATGGATAAAATATTTTTATAAACACTCGTGGACAAACTTTTATGATACCTTCTAAATAATATATTAACGTGAAATAAACGTTTACTGAAAATATTTAAGGACATGGCATATTAATACATCAACTTTAAAATTTCAAAGTACCTAAATGAATGTATTTTGTCGGAAATACTTATTTACACACCTCAGCTAATGCGACTTTCAGAGCTGTAATATTTCACTTTACCGAGACCAATTCGGCTTTTTAAAAAAATGTGGTTGTAATACTAATAAATTTAAGTGGTGTCAATAAAATCTCGTTAGATTCAGCCTGTTACGTTGGAACTTTGTCAGCTAAATCAATTTGAGGCTTTTATACGATAGCGGGAAAATATCTCAGTAATGAAACGGAAGATGATCTCGTCGATATTCCAGATTGCAATGAGAACTAAAAATAAAATGGATGTAAACAATTGTTTATAAATATATTATGAACTCTTGCATAACATGACGGCAAGGGCAATGTACGTAGTTGGTAAACTAATGAATATATTGATATATATATATCTCCTGATATATTTAGAAAGTAACTATTGTCAACGAATGGCCCTGTAAAGATAGCACCACTGAATTTAAAAATATACATATATTATCTATATCGATTGCCAATTGTAGGTTCTATTTTATCCAGTGGACAATTTTTACTCAATTTCAAACTCACTGAAAACAAAAAAAAATATATTATTTTTCCAGTGTATCACAAAATTTAGCCACAGGAAACGAAATTCCCGTTCGGCGCATTATGCGCATTGTGGCAGAAAATATGTTTTTCAATTTTTGGTTTTGAAATGTGGTCACATAAAACTATCCACTGGGCATACGTGGCCAAATCCTGGGTAAACGAAAGGTCTAGCGAAACCGCGTTTTTTAATGTTTATATTACGGATATTCTTTTATTTTCCGATTTTTTCGTTTTCAGTGGTCGAGCAAAAAAATGTCCGCTGGGCAAACATGGGCTAACCATGGGCAATCGATACAGATAACGAAAGTATTGAAATTCAGAGGTTATAACTAACTTTACAGTGAGAAGTTAGAACCTCTAAAGGGTGATTCGTCAATCGCATAAATTGTGGCACCGTTAAAGTTCTGGCGGATGCGACAGTGTTAAGAAAATACCTTTTTTTATATATATATATATATATATATATATATATATATATATATATATATATATATATATATATATATATATATATTATATAATATTATATAATATATAATAACATAGATAATTATACAGACCAATTAATTACTAGACACGTATTCCAATTATGATGTTAGGGGAATGTGATATTTCATGTGCTAAGCGTGAAAAGTTTGTAAAATCTGATATGACTGGCTGCCATTTTATCAATATCAGATACACCTTCTTCACTCATAATCGAGCCCTTGACACTAGCAATGACATTGTCTCCAAATTAATCTTGTCATAGCGCAACATTACTATGGTAACTTGTCAATCAGTGACTGCCATTATTTGCTTCGCTTTATCCTTAATAATTATCACTTTTTCACTAAATGTTTCTATATGCTTTTTATATTATGTGTACGTTTCAAATACGAAAATTCGTATCATAATCGTATATACCTTTCTACTGAAGTACTTTTAATCCCTCTGGTAAATTATATGAACGAATTACATAAACGAATTACATAAACTCTATTTTTAAAGGTACTAACAGTCCCACGGTATATAATATATTAATACTCATACAAATGACACCCATATGACTACCCATATAAATGACACTCCATATTATTGAGTAACGTCACATAGGTTGTTATTTATATGACTTTTGAAGAAAAATAATATTAATCTCGTTAATAATTAGGTTTAATTAATTGTATTCGTTCGTTAATATAATTGTCTTCGTTATCAATTTATTACCGTGTGCATCCTGAGCCGTACTTTCAGGAGATCGTGCCTAGTAAAAAGTTAGTAATCATCATTAAGATCTCCATCTAATTCTTTCCCGTCGCGTGCGTATTTGATGGATAAGCCAAATTGCAAATCTGTTAAACATACGGTAAAATGAAGGAAGTCGGTGTAAAACATCTTGTTAGTGACGAAACATTACACCTTTCGTTAAAGCGTTAAAGTAGATGTGCTAGTAAAGAAGAAGTAAATGATACCTTAGACCGCAGCTCGAGCGTGGTAATGTTGACTGAAATCCCTCAAAAAAGACGTTCGCTTTTTATTGTATTATCCATGCCTACGTGAATATTTCATAAAGTATAACCGAACAGAGTTAGCATTTACGTGAAATTCTTTGTTGTCGTACATCGATTTGCTGAACTTTTCTTTAATTTAATGTCTCGATCATAGTTTATTTACACACTTTGGATTTGTAGAATATCTCAATCACGAGAAGCATTCGTTATATATATCGTATATATTTTGAAAGAGGCGTTAGAAATTTTGGGTAACTCGCTAAATTCCATACAATTTTTTACCAACCGGAAGAAGTCTCGACACGGTCTTGTATAATGAACCAAATTAAATAAGAGAATCCTAAAACGTTGAATATATCCATTACGACAGCGACCGAATATATGATTACGATATAATATTAAATGCTTACTTTCATGTAGTCTGATCCATAAAAATTCGAATTGGGCCCGAAAAATTCCCCGAAAGTTCAAAAGTTTGCTACGAAATTGCAGAAAAGGATTTTACGGCATCTGGGAGACCTGCCGATTGCCGAAGAAATAAATTGCCAAAAATTGAGCAAATATAAAAATATGCCCCATTCAAGTAAAATTTCATAAAAATGCGTTAAATTGGTAACAGCTGCGTGCTCCACGGTATCTTATGTTTATCCGTGCGCTAAATCGATTGTGCTGGGTCTCAACCCTCCCTGAACCCCCCAATTCACCCAAATGGGCAAAAAATGACACCTATTTTGGTGATAGTGCAAAATTATTGTGAGAAATATGCGATCGTGTTTTTTGACGAAAAATAAGAATCTCTTATTCTTGAATATTTTTGTGAAACATGCGCCCATCGTCCGTAAATAATTTTACAAAGTTAGTTTTTGATGATGGTGATTTGCTGAGTGCTCGATAGTAAAACGTTTGTCTTGAAAATACTCAAGGATAACCGAATTACATAGTTTTAGCCAAAAAGCCAGAAATTACCACCCCGCAGTTTGCCTAACGATTTTAGACATTTTTGAGTGTTCATGATCAACAGGGGTTCAGAAAGGTTCAAGTGTGGAAAACATCCAAAATAGTTGGGCAAACTGCGGAGTGGTAATTTTTGACTAAAAATATGTATTTTTTATCGTGATTATTTTTAGAATAAAGGATTTACTATCGAACTATCAGCATATCAAAATCACCAAAAATCAACTCAGATAAATTATCATGAAGTATCCGAATCACAACCTCGCCTTCAGAATACCTGACAATTGTCTCGAGTCATCATACCTGATCCTTTTCAGGGTCAAACAAATGTGTAATGCGCCAATATATTCCTTGACCGATTATAATAATTTTTTATTCGACATTTTTTTTCAAAAATTCCATGAAATTTTGTTGCTGCAAAGTTTGCGGTAAACTATTGATTTTTTGATTTTCCACTAGGGAATATTTTTCTCTACCGTGAAAACT
>CAXKVY010001282.1:0-33644 GCA_964058915.1 Tetropium fuscum | reverse complement strand
CAAAAAAAATAAGGAAAATGAAAATGCCATCCTAATAAAGAAAATGAAATGAAAAACGTAGAACAAAGTGGGTCATGTTGCGTAAAGTTTGTTGCATTTAAATTAAAGCGAACATTCGGCGTTGATCTTCTAAAAATCTCGGATACAAATGATTATGTATTGCATTGTGATTCGCTAAATTTGCTTGGCATCTATCCGTACACGATGATGTATTGATTAGCGCTGCAATTTTTATAGTTATTGCGGGACATACCTAAAAGAGAAAAAAGAGCGTGTTGTTCCAATTTGTTAAAAAAAGAAGAAGTAAAATGGGAGGTGAAGCTTTGTTAATGGATTTTACAAGTGATAATTTCGGCCAAATAACATACTTCTAGAGAATGTCTATAAAAGATTTTGAATTTGTTTAATTTTTGTTTAATTGTTCAAATTTATTCATGATTTTATATATTTTTGATTTAAGATCCTATTAACATGTTTTACTCCTATATAATTCTATAACTGGAGGGTCTTTTCGAACAAGAAAGGGAAAGCAAATGACGCGCGATGCGGTCAGATGGAAGCGGATACAAACTTTGAGCTGAGCTTTACTTTACATTTTATTTACACGATCGATTATGACTTGATTTATGAATCGAATCAGTATTAAAATTATTTATATTTTTATATTCAGTCCTGCTTTTCCCACCTGTGGCTTGAACCGATTGACGGCATATCGATATAATTTTTAATTTAGAAATCACTGCTATGTCTGATACCTCCGAGAGGACCTCCGATCATAGCACACTGTTTTTGTATTTACAACACAGAAGCGAAAATATCTACATTTATACTACTATCATAACCTACAAATGAATTCCCAGCTTCAACTGCGTCTATAATAATGGGACAAGGATATAAAAAACTGTACTTAAACTACCATTAATCATAAATCAAAAGGCTGTTAATAGATAAGACGCAATTGGAATGACGGTTTTTCATTGGAATGCCATTCGATTCGTTCATACAATTCAAATATTTAGTCCATCAGACGTTTCGTCAACCAGTAGTAGCCCAGCCGAAAAGCATGTGGCTCGCATGCTATAGGTTGGAAGTTCGATTTCTACAGCTTAATTTTTTTTTTCATTTTTTATTTATTTAATCACAACATGGTAGTTTGAGCAAATTTTAATACGATAAATTCTTAGATATAAGTAAATGTATTATAGGTTAAGTTGAAAAACGCTCTTAGAGCGATAGTCCGCCCTTTCATGATAAAATTGTCTTGTTTGTAAGAAAGAACATTATTATGTGAATGAATAAAGACGTATTATTATATTATTATTATTATTATTATTTTGTGCTGGTAAGCCCCTCTGGCCTCCGACTAGCCCAGAGAGTCCCTCCAGCCTCGTTACTCAATGACCGCTCCCCACGTCCGTGGGGTAAGCGGTCATTGAGGTAAATGGCATAAGATCTGCCAAGGAGGACCAGTTATGTCACACAATTACTTTTGTCATAGGATCGCCGATTGACAGATATTAAAAATACGTGTATATGGCAAATAGTCAGCCCAGGACAACCAGTTCGTTTCCCAAGAATATTTTTAATTTGCTGCGTTACGAGAATTTTGTTACATGCTCGACGCCGTCGGATAATAGGTGTGTACGTGACATAAGGTCATATTTATTAAAGTCAATCTGTTAACAGCATATCATAGCAGCATAACAGCATAGTGTCTCTTAGGCAACAAATTATTCTATGAAAGTCTAGTCCATCCAGTGATGTCCCTTAGTTTATTCTGTTGTATTATCACTCTCGCACTATGCTCTACTATGTACCACAAAACACTACACAAGTTCGAATGGTTTATTCCTTATGAGTCTTCGGACAAGATTTTGATAGGAAACCTGCTCCCTGCTTTTAGAATAAAATAATACTCCAACGTAACTGAAAAGTTTTGATGTAAGTAATACATGTACCGTTAATGTATCCGGAACATCTAAGTTTTCTAGACACTTAAAATCGTCAACTAGATCGTCAACTAGATCGTCACAAAATTCAGCAATAATTCTTAGAGGTAATTAGGTTCTGGAATAGAAGGAATTTACTTCTAAGAAATCTTCTTAAAAAACTTTCTACACCTTTGCTATATAATAAAAAAAACTCTCTGCTATTTACATCTTGTGAATTATTTCTTGCTTTCAAATAATGGATTATATCTAAATTCAGTCTTTGTACCCCATTTGTAGCTTCTATCAGCATCTCTATTACCTACCTTACTATCATATTTTCTGGTTAATATAAATTTAAATTGAATCCCCGCATTGGAAGGAACCCAGCATTGCACATATACCTCCCAATAAATATAATGAGGGCTTATAATAATAGGAATATAATAATAGGGCCATAGGAATTCCAAGGTCTCGATGATGATATAGAAAGGAAAATGATAGTATAGACTAAATAGGAAGTAGAAATCTAAATAGTAGGTATAGTGTATAGACAAGTATAGTATATAGTTGGATAGGGTATAGTAGACATAGTGAAGGTGTAACGATGCTAAACACAAATAAACTCGATAACTAAAGTGAGAAAATGTATATGGCACAGACAGTAGTATAGAAACTGGGAAATGGGATAGACTTTATTAAAAAATTGAATGAAGAAGCATGAAAACAAAAAGGGGAACCAAGGAAGAATAATAAAACAATTTAAAGAAAAATAATAATTAGAGATAAATTAAGAAACGTATAGGAGACAGAGATTTGGAAGGAGTCTTACAAAGAATAATTGAGAGGAAAAAAGGCGAAGGAAAAGAAGGAACGTATAGTGGAAATATAAATTTGTAAGCAGTTTGCAGAGAGAAAACGGGAAAAATAATATTAAAGGAGTTACTGTCTTGCATGATGCCATATGGACGGGGCATGCTGAAGTTTGATAAAGGTTAGACGAACAAGGTCGAACGAGGTGTGATAGTGAAAGCATATAGAACACGACAGCAAACAAAGTTAAGGTACCTTATCACATTATGCGCATATGTCATGACTATAAAACAATTTTAAATAGAGCTCAAAAATATAATATTTTATAGAAACCCATTTGGACTTAAAACCTCAAAATTTCTACAAATGTCACATATGTCAACAATTTTTAAGTAGAGAGTTAAGTAGAGAGAGTTAAGTAGAGAGATATTAGTTTACTATTTCGTATGTACCATAAAGCATTTACATTTACAATTTATGTGCCATTAGCATTTACGCAGGACTTTATTCTGAAACGTTTGGATACACTTGATGTTGCTATCTTTGGTATCGTATCGTCAGCGAATGTCGCGATTTTAACATCTTCCATCCCATCCTCCCTCGTAGTCCTCCCTTGTGGTTACTGGTGTACATAAGATAGAGGACAGGACCTAAGCCGTTACCTTGAGGTACACCTGTTTTTATTTCTTATGTGTGAATATTCATCTTCTTGTAGGACTGAATAATTATCCTGTCTGTTATAGGTATAGGAGGCAGAAAACTGCGCATATTGTTTTGAAAGCATTTTATTTAACTTAAGTTGTGCCGAACTTTATCAAAGGCTTGCGCTACGTCTAAGGATGCTAGCTTAGTTTAAGTTCAGGGTATAAAAAATGACTAACAAAATTATAGGCCAATCACGACATTATATTTCAATTGTTTATTTGAAAACAAAATTAAAGAACCAAATAAAGAACAAGAAAACAATACAGACGTCAAACAAAATCTACAATAGTAAAAATAAAAGGAATACCTAGAACTAAGGCGTATAGAAAATATTTATTGAAGAAAGGACAGCTAATATAAAAACTTAGACTTCTAAAGCTAATAAATACTTTCACCCAGAAAGTGGCACATATTTCACTGTCTAGTAAATTACCGAAATACCGCTCAAGTGAACACATATACATCGAAGGGCAGCCGATTGGGGATTAGTAAACTGAGAAAATAAATAAATCCTAAGTAGATTAGTTGTCGACATAGGTGAATGTTGTTCATTCCCGCACCAAAATACGGTATAATCTATATTGCGATACTTTTAAGCATATATATCTTCGGCCTGAAGGCATTCATAATAAAATTTGAAAAGAAACATTAACTCATTTGAAAAAGCGTACTTAATTGATAGGGTGACTTTTCGCGTGTTCGCCCTTGAGTCCCGAAAGCTCTTTACGTTACGTGGGGCCAAATTAACTTTTACTAAAACGCCATCAAAAGGATAAATATTGAAAGTAAAATGTTCACGAATGTCAAAAAACACGCGGTAATTGCATTGGAAATTTTGGGTGCGGAATGGACTTTTCATTTTAATGAAACGCCTTGGAAGGGCTAATTTGAACAGAATTTATTCAAAGGGTACAAGAAACGGCTGGTTATTTACTATGGATATCATAATTAGATCTAAGTACCGAATGATCCTCCAAACAGCGGCGCCGCAGACCTACTGTGAGATTGCAAGATAATTGTTTAAGAACACTATACATTACATCTACAGTTTTATAAATAGCAGGAAAATTTATTTATATTATTAAAAATTAATGATACCAATAATTTTCTAAAATGTAAAATCTTGGAAACTTATTATTTTTACCTTCCAAATGTTTATAATTTTATTTACATTAAAACAGTTAATTCGTTTAAAGAGATTGAAATGTGTGAGAATTCTGGAAATACAGCGTATAAAAAAGTATTCCGAATATATAAGGGGGGAGGTAATCTTGTTCCGGCTCAAAATATTTACAATTTTCCGGTTTTTTTCCGACTCACACACGCTACTATTATAGTTACCTTGTTCAAATTTATTTTCATTTTCATAAATATCTTTTATTACATAAATTTAATTAGTATTTAAACAATGAATAATCCTGTTCACGATCTAATCTGTTCTTTATTGGAAACTCTCTAGATTTAAAGACAAAGACTGAAAGGAAATTTTATTCAAAGGCCGTCTCACACCAGCGGCGGCTCCTCGAGGTGGGCAGGGTGGGCAGTGCCCACCCTATGATTTAAGGTATGAATATAAAAGAAAAAACAATTTTCAAATAAATTTTTCAATTATCATGTAGAATGTTCAATATGTTTTAACACAATAGAATAACAGATTTTAAGTCTTAAGTAAGATTATAAATAAAAAGTATATCATTAATCAGTAACCACATTCCGATTTAAATTTTGCGCGTTACGCACCCGAAATAAATTAGTAATAGGTACGATTTGTGCTTATAGCGCGAGGGAGACCTGCTAATCATCGCTATGGGCAAGCCCGTAGATAACAAGTAGGCCTGTATTAATTCGCGATATACGTTCGAGGTATACGCGGCGACTATTGTGCGAGCGAAACGGTAAACGTATGCCTAGGTTGTATCCACCCTGAGACAGTCTGAGATGGGGTTGCCTGTAATGCCCGTAGCCTATACCCGCACCGATCGGCCGTCTAATTTCTGAAGCGGCAAAGTAACTATTTGCTGAACTAATAATTGTTGTCTTAAAACTTAATAATAAATATTAAATACCTCGGTTCTAGATGAAATACTAGATGAAATTTTAAATCCCGTACAATTGAAGTGATACGTAATTATAATAATAAAATTTATTTATAATATTTATTATTATATATACCACTAGATTGTAGGGGATTTTAAATTTGATCTAGTATTAGAACCACGGTATTTAATATTTATTAAAAAACCAATTAATCGAAGTACCTATTTATTATACCTACCTATAGGTTAGGCGTGTAGGAAAATAATTATTTTGCATATCCTATAATATGAAAATAATATCGCCCTTTACTCTTTAGCTTTTCAGCTATGATTTTTGTATAATTATGTATGTAGTAATAGCTAATCTCTAATCTAACAAGTAATAAAACTAAAAGGTAACGATACCCCATCAATCAAGTAGTGGGAAATATATTTTTCGATTTTTTATTAAAACAGGCTTCATAAACCGACTTGAAGAGGAATTCAGTGCAGGTACACCTGTTTCGTGCATTATTTTGTATATGCTACGGGCTTGCCCATCGGCGCGGTTTGAGTGATGTAACGTCCACGATTCTCGCCCTTCAGCTTCAGCCCCTAATTGGTAATTTGGTGTTACAAAGTCATATGATTAAGGATTCAGATTTCACTGTTTTGAGTTTTCTGTTTTCAGTTTAAATCACTAAGGAAAGAATAATAGAGCTCTTAATATCAATTGGTACAGTAAATATGAATGGCTAACAGGCAGCGAAATCAGAAATAAATTATTTTGCTGGCATTATTTATTGTTTAACGAATGTAGGTACTCGAACTCCGTGGAATTCGACAGGATATTTTGATTTAAAACATATTAATGAATCTTTAAAAAACATGCGCGATCTGAGGAACACACATATTCGACATTAAAATTTAAACTACTGGGAAAAGAAAACATTCAGATTTCTTAATTCTGCTTATCGGGAAAATATTATGAAACAATAAAACTTTAGAAGAAAATAGGGAAATCATGAAACGCTTAATTGACATGGTAATTTATTTAGCAAGTCAAGAACAATCATTTAGAGGTCGTAATGAAACATCGGATTCTATCAATCAAAGTAGTTTTCGCCAGCTGCTGGTCTACTTTCCAAATATGATAATAAACTCAAATAATTTTTGGTTGAATCTGCTGTTTTTAGTGGTCTGTCGAAAACCATTAAAAATTATTTAATTGAAAGCATTAACGTAGTTGTATCCGAAGTGATTTTTTTCTGAACTCTGACCTTCCCGTTGGTTCTTGCTGAACTGTTTATTTTTGGAACGTTCTGATATACCTACGACCTGTTCTTTTTTTCACACAGAAACTGCTCATATCAAAAATTCAAGAAAAAGTTCCAAAAGTAAATTGACAAACTAGAGTTACTACTGGATAGGGCTGGAACCTTTGATGTAATTATAACACTCGCAGTTTCCACAAACACCAAAACACTTTCACTTCGCTCGACGCGCGTTTCGCCAACCAAGTTGGCATCATCCGGATACGATTAAAAACTGTTTTTAATCGTTAAAACTACTCCGAGTGTTAAACTAGAGTTAAATAAAAAAAACAAAATACGACAAGGAAAATTAAAATTTTCGTAAATTTGACAAACGAAATACATATTGGGTTATAAAAAATATTTAACAATCTAATAAAATATATTTTGTTTATTGCAATTTATTTATAACATCAGTAATTCGTGAATAAATATTATTTCAAAATAGTTTGATACTTTTTCCAAAAATCATGTTTATGAGACCCTGTAATTTTTTGTAAATGGATTTGGAAGTGCCAGGAAAACGCGTGACCTTGAAAATTTTAAAAATTTTCCATTAATGCTTCGCGTACCAAATTTAATATCAAGATTAAATTTGTCTGCCCTACCTGATACTTTAGTCACGAGCCGCCACTGTCTCACACCACCTCTCAATGTTTTAAAACCAGACCAAAATATGGCCACACTTTCTCGCAATCTTTTAAAACCCAATAGTTGCTACTTACTCATCAGTGATTATGTCGTAGTTATTTTAAACAAAGTTTATTTTGTTGGCACTGTTTACTGGACGCAAAATGGAGAAATAACTTATGGGTCTCGCAGGGTTATTCTGACTTTAAAAATTTATACGCGAGTACAGAGATAACATGAATTACCAAAGAACATATGAGTAATTATTTCAGTCTATAACGATTATAAAAAATACGTCAACTATACAGGAGGCTCTGGAAATTCAACTTTATCATTAGAACTATACAATGAAAATGTGAGAAATAATCTGAACTTATTGTGTTATTTAATAGATGTTGCATACCTTTTAGCAAAACCAGAATTATCGTGAAGGGGGCATAACGAAAAGAAAAGTAATCTTTCAATATGGGTACTTTTCGTGAGATATTTAATGTGATTATTAAAAAAATTGGAAACATTTTTTAATAACTGTTTAAAAAATTATTGACGATCAATCTCAACGGTGGCGTCCATAAATGGAGCAAAAAGTAAAATTAAATTTAAGAACGACTTGGAATTCTCATTTTCAACCGCGTCGTATAAATTTTTTTTTGATATTATAGACTTATTATTTGATATAGGTACTCTAAAAAAGTCATTAGATATTGCAACTCGAATAAAAAAATTAAAAATCATTTGCAGGGGTAAATATAATTGTTGTGTATAATTGTTGTTAATAATTAATCTCCTTCTTTTCTTGATCCCTTTGATTCCAATATCATCCAATTTTATGGTCGGAATTGTTGGGTATTATAGTTACATATTTATAGTTTCTTATTCATCTACTTTAAGAACACTGCTTATTTCCTTTCAGCTTTCAACAAAACCATGGACCGCCTCCACAAATACGGCAAAAGTTTAAAGGACTTCAATTACAACAACAAAGAAATAGCAGACGATATATACTCGGCCATCAATTCCACACAGTTTTTAGGAGTATCTGTAAGTACCCACTTTCATACCCTTCGTTAGATGTAGATATGCCATAAAAGCAAGGACCTATGTGTATTTTGACGTAAGCATATTCAACATCACATAAGTTGTAATATACGCTAAAATATATAAAGCGTATGTAAAGCTCTAGCAGAAATATGTTTCCACTGAAATCGTTAACCGTGAAGAGGCGGCTTTATTTAATTTCTGTTGCATATTTGATACGAATTCAACATTTCTGTAAAAGCCTTTGGCAGCAAAAAGTTCGTGGACGGATTTTATAACCAAATTATATGGCGAATATAATCTTTCCATAAAAGTCACGCATCTATAATAATAATAATAATTTTCAACTTAAAAACCGCACTTAGCGACCTCTATTTGAGCTTGTTTTTTGAAAATTTCATAAAGAACAACTTTCTTAATATATGTCATACACCTACTAAAAATGCTTACAAGTGCACTCAAAGCACTGAAATTTCTCTATGTTAAAATAGGTATATAATTTAGGTCAAGATGATTAGTAGGTACATATACTAGGTAATAAAACTGAATTTTGTAAGATATTTATTTACCTTGCATTAAAATTCATAGTACGTAAGGGTGATAACATAACGGTTTGAAAATCTACAATCCCTATTTTCATCAGCTGTGAGTCGCTTTGCATTTAAATCACAATCCTAACTCACTTAATCGAACAATATGAAAGTTCAATTGAAAATATGCATTGCTTTTGCTTCCGATTTGCAATCGAGTGAAATTAGCGCCGGAAATAGAATAGCAATCCATTACTATTTAAATTTTGTTTATATATATACATAATATATATATATATATATATATATATATATATATATATATATATATATATATATATATATATATATATATATATATATATATATATATATATATATATATATATATATATATATATATTATATCCCATTCTTGAAAGTTGCGACAATTTAGGGAAACGTAAATATTTATTACTTTTTAACCGACATCAAAAAAGAAGAAGGTTCTCAATTTGACTGAATATTTTTTTTTGTGTTTCTTACCTCTTCTTACCTTTTCATATATAAATCAATTTTAAAAATTCTGTTTTTGTTCGAAAGGGAAAGGGGGTCCCATGTTAGTTTAATTGGCATTGGATTTTGGATTCCGAGGATACACCGGGAACTTACAGATATATCAGAAAAAATGGCGGATGCGCCGGTCAGAACCCTAATTATAGATATTTAAATTAATTAACAAAATATTTTCTATCGGATCAAATTGTGAAACTGCAAACCATTCTGGAATCAACTTAGTCATCATTAAAATTAGTCCAGTTGTTTAGGTGGAACATATCTGGATGTATATACGGAAACGAATCATTTTGAAGTTGTACAAGTTCTTTCCACTTTATTGAGGCTCTTCAGAATAAGGTACGATTTATTTAATTGATAGTTTATATTAAAATTTACCATTAACGCCTACCATTCTCACAGTGGCAATTTTATATGACATTAGTTTTGACAGAAAACTCACATTCATAGAAAACGACTACCGTAAGCATTAGGCATACATTTATCTAGAAGATCTTAAACTTTAAAATGAGTAAAATGAATGTATTAAAACTGCTACTTTTCTAGCTATATGATAGAAAATATTAAATTACATATATAATAGAATTAATTCATAAGCATTTAAAGAAGAATTGATGCGCAGAAATCGAAATTTTTGGAAAAATTCCTATTTTCACCTTTGCTAAAACGCTCGATGCGCTGCTCTGCTGCCTCATTCCATGGACGCTTGTGAATCAAGCTGAGACGGTAAGCACGTTGCTCTTCCGTCTCATTGGATAGACGCTCGTGAATCAAGCTAATACGATGACCACGTTAATTTTGTGTTTCGTTGGAAAGACGATCGCTAATTAATGTGAGATGGTTAGCACGTCCTTCCATGTTTTCACTGTTTTACTATAAGCCCGCATTTTGGAAAGTCTCTTTTTACGCATTTCACTAGTCTCTTTTAAAATTGCCTTGGATGTAGATTTCCTAGTTTGAGATAGGCATTTTTTCCCTTTCTTCGCGTTCTTCACATTTAGACAGCGCTCTCTCATATAGGCAGCGCGTTTAGAAGACCTATCCATATTCGTATTTGATAAACAAGTTACATACAGAACGCAATATTCACTGAAAAGCAAGATATATAAGTATTTTTAACAAAAAAACAAAAACGACATCAAAAAATCTATTCTAAAAAACTGCACTGAAAAGAAAAAATAATTACGTTCTCCTTCTTACGAGTACTTAGAATACAATCAATTTATTAGGCCAATAATATAAAATTATTGTTATTTTTGTTTGAGTCGAGTTTGAGTCGATATCAGCCAAGGTTAACTAACGTATTCACTTAATTGAACACAAATGCCTCAAGCGACACCACAATTTTAAATAAACCTAAATTCAAACTTCTAGTCGAATACAATTAGAGATTTATACCTACGCTACTTCGTTATATGTGTGTAAGCCTTGGCTGGCACCAATTCCAAAAATAACAATAATTGTATATTATTGGCCTAACAAATTGATTGTATTCTAAGTAAGAATGAATAACATAATCATTTTTTACTTTTTAGTACAGTTTTTTAGAATAGACTTTTTTGAAGTTGCTTTTGTCTTTTTGTTAAAAATAGTTTATTAAAATACCGTTCCCTTTCCCATTGTTGCACAACTACACTCGAAAGTGTGCTCTTTATAATCTGCAGCTTGCTACAATGTAACAAAATACACAATGGTAATTAATGTTATGATGCATAAACAGCATATAAAGATAAGACCACATTAAAACGTTTTCAGGTTTAGACGAGTTATGAAATTTTTATTACTCCTTTATGTCATGAGTTGCGTGGGAAACAGTAATCCATGGCTCTCCGTTTATTCAATATGCAATATGTGATAATAACATTTCCAATATTTGTCACCCACCTTCTATCGAGTTACACTGTGAGTGAAATTAACTATACCATTTTTGTTTCTAAATATATTTCCTGTGTAATATTTTCCTGCATTAATAGAATAATTGAGTATGCTTTAAGGAGACCTTTTGCAACAGAATATTTACCCAACCATTCATTAACCACCTAATTATCCCGAGCTTAATCCAATAGACTATTCTGAATGGTGGCAACTAAACGCATACAAACATCATATTATAATATACACGTATAGTGTAGAACACGTCAACAAGATCAGCACACAGAATCAACACCACAGAGATAAACCAGACTAATGCCCGGATTTTTGAAAAATCAAGCACTGTTCAACTACCCCTTAGTATAGCATAGTTTCTGAAAATGGCAGATCCCAAACTACTAACCGTATACACAAATGCGTCGTCAGCGGTGGCGGTCGTCAAGACCTTTTGTAGTCTGATTTCAATCGGCTGGCCCATATATCCTACTTTCAAAGTTTCTAGAAGCTTCGCGATTATTCCTTCCCATTCCAGATTGTATACAGGATATATCGAAGAGTTCTCCCGTTCTCCCACATCGTCGGGTGTGGTGTTGCCAGATTGTGCATAGATCTGGGACATTTTCAGTAAATCGTGCACAATCGCTGCTGATAATACCGTAACAATATGTCATAGAAAGTTATTGTAATAATATATTATTTCCATTCTCTCATCTTCCGGATTTTTAGGAAGAACAATTTATTTTGATAAATTAGGTATTCTCTCTACGTTAAGGCAAAGAGGAATAATATTTGACATATCTTTATATGAACTTTTGTCTTAAAATTAGTCAAGGATTCACATCTTATGTACCTACCTAACTATTAGTAGCCAATAGGTATATATTTTGATATTTTTTCGACAACGAATAACATCCATCACGGTATTGACTTCAAACACTTACGGTATTGACAAAAAGTCTTATGAATTCAATTTTGAGGCAGGATCCCTTATATTCTCCCCCAGCAGTTTCTGCTCTAAATATCAGATAAATATTACCCAAGATAGACTTTTATTTGTACGCCGTAGGAAGGTTATTTTTATTTGACAAATATAAACATCGAAACGAAAATAATAATTTTTCTATTTTCGTACTTCGGCTTCGGCTGGGGAAATTTGTGTTTACAGGATAAGGATAAGAAGTCGCGTAGGTTGTAACTTGGTTACCGAGACTTAAAAATTAATCCATTAGGTATGTTTTTGCTTCTTTGGGAGAGTACGTAGGATAATCCGACTTCAGTAAATACTGTATTTCAATATCAGTTTTGCTGAGAATCCGCCTCCTATCAATTAAATTCAATTTAGCAGCTGGACGAGGGCGTTGTTCTACATAGATTTCCAGCTATATTGTTTTTCGATTGATTTCATCAATACTTTACCTAAAGTACATATTTTACATATCGCACCCCGAATGCAAGACCACAGTAACTCAAAAGTGTCACAACAGAGAAATTGGCGTTTGAATGTTAAAACACAATTTTAACATTTTACTATTTTTGTGTTCGTTTTGTAAAAAGAAAAGTATTAGTAAATACGCTTGGTAATTAGTTACTCATTTTAAAACATAGTAAGAACTACTAGTAAGTAAGCAGTAGAGTACAAGCGAGGGATAACCAGACCCCTCTAGCGGTCAGTTGCTACTACTCATCAGACATTACTAAGTAATGTCTTGTGACAAGCAGCGTCCTGGAATGCAGGCACCTAGAGCAGCGGCCCTAGCCAAAAGTAGGCTAAACTACATACTGAACGGATTTACAGGTAACAACTACTCAGAGAGCTAATACTCCTTCCTATATTAAATTACACCTGCAAATCCGATAAGATAGCCATGGTCACTCGCAGGACGCTGATTGTCACAACACATTACTTAGTGATGTCTGATGAGTAGTAGCAACTGGCCGCTAGAGAGGTCTGGTTATCCCTCGCTTGTACTCGGGGTGAACAAATTTAAGTCGGCAATATTGCCAAATTCTTTATTATTGAAGCTACGAGGTCGGTTAAATTAGTGAACTATTAGTATCTTTCCGCTGATTAACGTGGTGCTAACAGAAAAGAAAGAACGAAAAAAAATGCTAGTCGATTAGGGTATAAATATAAAGGGTATCAAAAAAAATCCATTTTTTGAAATATATCGGAAAAGCGATATTGTAACTACTGACACCGAAAAAGACATTATCGTAACTTCTGGAAACTTGGCGTATTCCACTGCTAGTAACCGAGATCTAAAGTTAATTTCTCCCTGTTCCCATGAAGAGGCTGAAGTTTACTTCATGCGTTTCATGCCGTTCAGGAGGGTCACGAATCTGTAATGATCCGAACAGTTGACACTGATGTTTTATTGTTGGCAGTAGGGTTTCATCATGAAATAAAGTCTAAATATTTATGGGTAACATTTAACACTGGCAAGAATAATTTACTTTCACATCTGCACATGAAATTGCCAAGGGACTAGGACCACGAAAGTCAGTATGTCTACCAATGTTTCATGCACTATATGGATGCGACACCACTTCCTCATTTCTTGAAAAAAAAACAGCTTGGGCAATACGGGCAAAATTTGATGATCTGTCAGAGGCTGTGCTAGATATAAAAAACGAGTGTAGGGTGGATTCTAAAGCATTGAAATGTATCGAAAGATTTGTCATTCTGCTCTACGATAAAGCTACTCCTATCTGCGATATTAATGAGGCACGCAAATATTTTTTTATGAAAAAATAAAGGCCACTTCAGTCCCACCAACAAGAGAGTCTCGTGTGCAACACGTTAAAAGAGCTGTCTCGCAAGGTGTCTTTCTTTGGTGATAGAGTTTGATCAAGTCCGAAATTCCTGATCCTGAGCAAAAGAGGTGGAAATTAAATGATGGTGTTTATCAACCGTTATGGAGTACATCGCCAGAAGCTTTGGTCGCTTGTCAAGAACATCTTTCTTGTAAATGTAAAATTACCTGCAGCCAAAAGTTTTCATGTGCTAGAGCCGAGTTAAAGTGCACAATATTGTGTTTATGTGAACTGTTATGGAACGGACAGTGAATAGTATTTTAAATTAAAATTAATAATAACAGTTCTTTTTGATTAATAGTTTACTTGGCAGTAAAATTACGCTTAGTAGGTACATGTATGCAGTCTGTCTAGATGTCCCATTTCCATACCAATAAATTAAAGTCTTAAAGAGTTTGAGAACTCTGAAATATGCAACATTGCAAAGTTATCTTTATGACAATAGCATTTTTTAGCATTATTTGTTCAGACAATAGCATTATTTGTTCAGATCTCGTCATTACCTACAAAAAATATACAAAAGGGGACACATAAAATTGACAATTACCTAAAATATCACTTAGAGTACGTTTTATAGTCATATATCTCAGAATTTTCGGAATCACTTTGGCTTTCGATAAACTGATGACTACAATTTTAGAACACATATATATATATATATATATATATATATATATATATATATATATATATATATATATATATATATATATATATATATATATATATATATATATATATATATATATATATATATATATATATATATATATATATATATATATATATATGTATATATATATATATATATATATATATATATATATAGATATATATATTTATTTATTTATTTTTTTATGTCTTTAAATTTTAGTTTTACCATTCGTTTTTATAAACACTTTATAAAAAGGATAAAAGTTTATTTAATTAAAGGTATTAAATAGACATTTTATGACTCAGGGTCACATCTGCCATTTTTGACATTTTTTGATTGGCACTATATACCATTGTTTTTAGTACCTTCTGAGCTGCCTGTCCACAAAATTTCATCTTAGTATCACAATCTGATTGATTCTTATGAATTGTTGAACTTAGCAGGTCGACTATATTTGGCATGTGCGTATTCTATATACCATACCGTCTTATCTATTAGCGGTTTTTTTTAATATTGTCAAGTTACTAAGTCTACCAGAATATTTCCACAATTTATAGCAACTAGTATTTTTTTTAAATGTTATATATCCTTTATTTAAATATAATGAGAATACCTATGCGGTAAATGGAATTTATATACAGCAATGGTGCATTTAATCTCTACACATTTAGTCCCGATTCTAATTAAAATTCAGACCTGACAAATCGGGTAATATAATAGAGTTGTAAGCGTTCCAAACCTATAATAGCAGATTATTATCCCGTGTTCCGTATTACGCAGCTGTACCTGCAATATTATTACGACGGATAGTTGAGGCATATTATTATGGTCTTGTAATGTGCATACATCAAGAATAGGTTCCTCGGACGAAAATAAGATGATTTAAATGAACTTACCATAGTACAATTTTGCTTTTGTTTTATTGTTATTTTTAAATATATAAGTATCTTTTGTTATCATATTTTTCTTTCGGTTATCATGTCATGTCATGTAATTTACGTTTGCAATTATTGTAAGAACCACATTACTAACTGTAAAAACTTTGTGAATTAACAATTTTTTATAATAATTATGTATTATTTTTCAAACGACAAATAATGATATTTGTTTGTTCCTTTTTTAAGCGCTATTTTATCTAAAATGGTGAATATTAGCCACATGCATCAAGTATACATTTTTTAAAACAAATCGAATGTTGTTTTAAAAGAACTAATAATTTTCCAAAAATATAATATAACAGACCATAATTGTCATAATTAGTAGTGCCATAATTGCCACACTTACTCTTATTATCTTATTTCTTATTATGTTATTATTTTAAGACAAACTATGTAATAAGTGCAAAATGTGCAATAGACAATGTCAAATGTGCTGAAATGTCAATAAGTGCTGACATAAAAGAATAGGCCAAGGCCGGCTTAGTAAATAACTAATGCGAACCAGGTCACGTGCACCCATTGTACTGACCTGGGTAAACATTATGTATATTCCGGTAACTAGGTCAATCAGTCATATTATTCAATTAATTCTTATTAATCAGTAATCGTTGCATGACTCGCTGTACGCTCGCAATGTATTGGGTTTCAATAAACCATTGTTGAAGTGTTACTACTATGTTTCCATTCAGAGGTAGTTTAACTCACTACCTGGTGATCTGATAGATTACCACTACATGGAGACAATGGTGCAGTAGATCCAGAGGAGAACCTTGGGATTGAGACCCCAGCTTCCACCAAAGGCCCTCCTACACGTCCACAGTGCACATGTTGCTTTCATGTTTTTGCATGATATATTTGTTCATGCCAAGACAGTTTAGTATCAAGGTGAACACCTTCTAAGCTTGGTAATAAATAGAAATACGATACCGGTTTTAAATATCGGTCCCAATTAAGATTAAAACAAGGTCCTTAATAATACAATTTTGAAAATATGCATTTTTTAACTACCCCACATATATTTGACCAGGCGGTGCCTAACATTGAATAGGGTTTAGTTTGAACAGATGGGATTGTTCAGCGTCACCATATGCCACCAAACATATTTTATTGAATAACAATAAAAGTTTTATTGTTATGAATAAACCGTTGTTTCCTGGCGTGGCATGTTGTTCAAAAGCAACTCTGATGTACTGCTCGGCGTGGAAGTTGGGGTTGCACTGTCGATCATATGCATCTATGCACACGTTTGTAAATTTATTGAACTTCACCCCATTACGCTGTCATCAATTACATGGAATTTCATACAATTCATTGGTAAGGAATTTTATATAAGGCATTGTAGACTCTTTATAAATTAATGTCTTATCGATCAGCTAGGCTCAGGAACATGTGGCACTTTTCCTTTAATAAATTATTAACAAATAGTAAAGCCATTAAATATGTAATAGATGACAGATAAATACACACGCTATTTTCTTTTGCACTCTTCGTAGTTTGGCATATATATGTTGATTCTAATATATGGGTGGCCTATTTTAAAGTCTCTATCATAAACAAACAGGGTTTATGCACAAAATTGAGGGTAATAATATTGGCAGTATACGTCGCGTTGGTCAGAAAATTCAATTATTCAGTCACTGATAGAGACCCCTTAATAGGAAACATCGTCAGAATAACATTATTATTACTGCACTTAAGAAAGAGATACAACTGATGTCATTAAAACAATACAATGTAATGAGCCTACTTTGTTAGCAAGTAAGAATTTTATTTCCTTTCTCTTTCTTATTTTAACGATCCATGGTTCTGTTGGCTTTATGATTTTTAAGCCCATATGTTAATCAAATGTAAACAATGATTAATCATTAATCACTGTTATAATTCACTGCAATGTAAATATGGATAAAATATTTTTATAAACACTCGTGGACAAACTTTTATGATACCTTCTAAATAATATATTAACGTGAAATAAACGTTTACTGAAAATATTTAAGGACATGGCATATTAATACATCAACTTTAAAATTTCAAAGTACCTAAATGAATGTATTTTGTCGGAAATACTTATTTACACACCTCAGCTAATGCGACTTTCAGAGCTGTAATATTTCACTTTACCGAGACCAATTCGGCTTTTTAAAAAAATGTGGTTGTAATACTAATAAATTTAAGTGGTGTCAATAAAATCTCGTTAGATTCAGCCTGTTACGTTGGAACTTTGTCAGCTAAATCAATTTGAGGCTTTTATACGATAGCGGGAAAATATCTCAGTAATGAAACGGAAGATGATCTCGTCGATATTCCAGATTGCAATGAGAACTAAAAATAAAATGGATGTAAACAATTGTTTATAAATATATTATGAACTCTTGCATAACATGACGGCAAGGGCAATGTACGTAGTTGGTAAACTAATGAATATATTGATATATATATATCTCCTGATATATTTAGAAAGTAACTATTGTCAACGAATGGCCCTGTAAAGATAGCACCACTGAATTTAAAAATATACATATATTATCTATATCGATTGCCAATTGTAGGTTCTATTTTATCCAGTGGACAATTTTTACTCAATTTCAAACTCACTGAAAACAAAAAAAAATATATTATTTTTCCAGTGTATCACAAAATTTAGCCACAGGAAACGAAATTCCCGTTCGGCGCATTATGCGCATTGTGGCAGAAAATATGTTTTTCAATTTTTGGTTTTGAAATGTGGTCACATAAAACTATCCACTGGGCATACGTGGCCAAATCCTGGGTAAACGAAAGGTCTAGCGAAACCGCGTTTTTTAATGTTTATATTACGGATATTCTTTTATTTTCCGATTTTTTCGTTTTCAGTGGTCGAGCAAAAAAATGTCCGCTGGGCAAACATGGGCTAACCATGGGCAATCGATACAGATAACGAAAGTATTGAAATTCAGAGGTTATAACTAACTTTACAGTGAGAAGTTAGAACCTCTAAAGGGTGATTCGTCAATCGCATAAATTGTGGCACCGTTAAAGTTCTGGCGGATGCGACAGTGTTAAGAAAATACCTTTTTTTATATATATATATATATATATATATATATATATATATATATATATATATATATATATATATATATATATATTATATAATATTATATAATATATAATAACATAGATAATTATACAGACCAATTAATTACTAGACACGTATTCCAATTATGATGTTAGGGGAATGTGATATTTCATGTGCTAAGCGTGAAAAGTTTGTAAAATCTGATATGACTGGCTGCCATTTTATCAATATCAGATACACCTTCTTCACTCATAATCGAGCCCTTGACACTAGCAATGACATTGTCTCCAAATTAATCTTGTCATAGCGCAACATTACTATGGTAACTTGTCAATCAGTGACTGCCATTATTTGCTTCGCTTTATCCTTAATAATTATCACTTTTTCACTAAATGTTTCTATATGCTTTTTATATTATGTGTACGTTTCAAATACGAAAATTCGTATCATAATCGTATATACCTTTCTACTGAAGTACTTTTAATCCCTCTGGTAAATTATATGAACGAATTACATAAACGAATTACATAAACTCTATTTTTAAAGGTACTAACAGTCCCACGGTATATAATATATTAATACTCATACAAATGACACCCATATGACTACCCATATAAATGACACTCCATATTATTGAGTAACGTCACATAGGTTGTTATTTATATGACTTTTGAAGAAAAATAATATTAATCTCGTTAATAATTAGGTTTAATTAATTGTATTCGTTCGTTAATATAATTGTCTTCGTTATCAATTTATTACCGTGTGCATCCTGAGCCGTACTTTCAGGAGATCGTGCCTAGTAAAAAGTTAGTAATCATCATTAAGATCTCCATCTAATTCTTTCCCGTCGCGTGCGTATTTGATGGATAAGCCAAATTGCAAATCTGTTAAACATACGGTAAAATGAAGGAAGTCGGTGTAAAACATCTTGTTAGTGACGAAACATTACACCTTTCGTTAAAGCGTTAAAGTAGATGTGCTAGTAAAGAAGAAGTAAATGATACCTTAGACCGCAGCTCGAGCGTGGTAATGTTGACTGAAATCCCTCAAAAAAGACGTTCGCTTTTTATTGTATTATCCATGCCTACGTGAATATTTCATAAAGTATAACCGAACAGAGTTAGCATTTACGTGAAATTCTTTGTTGTCGTACATCGATTTGCTGAACTTTTCTTTAATTTAATGTCTCGATCATAGTTTATTTACACACTTTGGATTTGTAGAATATCTCAATCACGAGAAGCATTCGTTATATATATCGTATATATTTTGAAAGAGGCGTTAGAAATTTTGGGTAACTCGCTAAATTCCATACAATTTTTTACCAACCGGAAGAAGTCTCGACACGGTCTTGTATAATGAACCAAATTAAATAAGAGAATCCTAAAACGTTGAATATATCCATTACGACAGCGACCGAATATATGATTACGATATAATATTAAATGCTTACTTTCATGTAGTCTGATCCATAAAAATTCGAATTGGGCCCGAAAAATTCCCCGAAAGTTCAAAAGTTTGCTACGAAATTGCAGAAAAGGATTTTACGGCATCTGGGAGACCTGCCGATTGCCGAAGAAATAAATTGCCAAAAATTGAGCAAATATAAAAATATGCCCCATTCAAGTAAAATTTCATAAAAATGCGTTAAATTGGTAACAGCTGCGTGCTCCACGGTATCTTATGTTTATCCGTGCGCTAAATCGATTGTGCTGGGTCTCAACCCTCCCTGAACCCCCCAATTCACCCAAATGGGCAAAAAATGACACCTATTTTGGTGATAGTGCAAAATTATTGTGAGAAATATGCGATCGTGTTTTTTGACGAAAAATAAGAATCTCTTATTCTTGAATATTTTTGTGAAACATGCGCCCATCGTCCGTAAATAATTTTACAAAGTTAGTTTTTGATGATGGTGATTTGCTGAGTGCTCGATAGTAAAACGTTTGTCTTGAAAATACTCAAGGATAACCGAATTACATAGTTTTAGCCAAAAAGCCAGAAATTACCACCCCGCAGTTTGCCTAACGATTTTAGACATTTTTGAGTGTTCATGATCAACAGGGGTTCAGAAAGGTTCAAGTGTGGAAAACATCCAAAATAGTTGGGCAAACTGCGGAGTGGTAATTTTTGACTAAAAATATGTATTTTTTATCGTGATTATTTTTAGAATAAAGGATTTACTATCGAACTATCAGCATATCAAAATCACCAAAAATCAACTCAGATAAATTATCATGAAGTATCCGAATCACAACCTCGCCTTCAGAATACCTGACAATTGTCTCGAGTCATCATACCTGATCCTTTTCAGGGTCAAACAAATGTGTAATGCGCCAATATATTCCTTGACCGATTATAATAATTTTTTATTCGACATTTTTTTTCAAAAATTCCATGAAATTTTGTTGCTGCAAAGTTTGCGGTAAACTATTGATTTTTTGATTTTCCACTAGGGAATATTTTTCTCTACCGTGAAAACTTTGAGTATGAACAATTATGACAATTATTGAGTATGACAATTTTTTGGTCTAACGATGTCGATGTAAAAATGCGACGACGTCCCCGGAAGAAAATTGATTTTTCTCGTTCAAGACTTTTCTGTACCAATTTGCCGTTAACATGATTCCAAAGAGCACCCTCGAAAACATAGTGTCATGTGGGTCAGAATGTCCCCCCTCGCCACATTCTGTCGCAGAGGTTCGAAATGAATTACACAGCCCAGGACCGCTTGAGCGGACATGGGTTAACTTGTCAGATATTGAACTGAAACTTACAAATTTGGCAGATCAAAATTTTTTCTAACGTTTTGGGTAATGACAGCTGGTTTTCATATTTTCTGCCACCAAGTTGCAACTTTGCGAATTTTTGCCAAGAAATAAAAAAAATATTACAAGAAAGTGGGGGCACTTGGGGGCCATGAAAAATATTTTCGCACTTCTCGCACATATAATGAATCATCCTGTCAAGTTGCAAATTCAGATTCTTAGTTCTTTTATATTTGCCCAATTTTTGGAAGGGCTTGTGAAAATTTATGTGCGGGGGAAATTGGCAGAAAATATTTTTTCGCCAATCGGAAGGTCTCCCAGATGCCGTAAAATCATTTTGTGCCATTTCGTAGCAAACTTGTAAATTTTCGGGGAATTTTTCGTTAAGAGCACCGTAGCTACAGGAATGTTCGAGATGCTTAGGTCACTCGTTATGTATAAAGAGAAGCAGCAATGATTGCTACCTACTAATAACTAGAACTTGACTAACATAACACGCAAATCCCACACTCACACCATTCATCCTCTCAAATTTCTCACTTCCCTCAACAATATGAAACAATTAAATAATAATAAAAAATTATTAAAACAAAAAACCTAAAAAAAAACAAAAATATACAAAATAAGCACGCAGAACACAACCAAAAGAAAAATAAATAAAAGAGGAAAAAACAGCAAACAAACAAAAAATAGCCGTCAACAAAATATTTGAATTAGTGAAGAAGCTGAAAAAAATCATTTAGGAGTTATGTTGTTACTAAGAAAGAGGGTTGCTGAACATTCGAAGCCGTTCTCACAAGGCGTGAGAAAAGTGTAGTAACTTAATAGTAAATAATAATTATTGGCAAATATCTTGTGTCCCCAGAAGACATAAAGACATCGAAGAAATTAAGAAGTTGGTGTATACAGAAGATCGGTCACAAGATGAATATATGCAATGGCAGAACAAATAGAAGTCGTTTTTAGAAAAGTTATGGCAAATGAGTTCTGGCTCTGTTAAATTTTTCATAGCGTTGCTCGACCTTCGAGCCATGCAAGACACTATAATTTTATAAGGCATTTTTTAAGAAGTTTTTAATGTTTTTAATGCTTTTAAACTAAACTTTGCAAACAGATGGATCTATCCCACACACTCCAATTAGCAACCATTCCCACCGAAGTGGTTGCTATAGAAGATACATATAATAGAGTGTTTGATATAGAAGATATAGCTAAAATTTCTTCTACTTCAAAGTCAACATTCTAATTAAAATCTGAAATATACAGTCTTAGGATGTCAACTTGTGATAGTAGGTTAAGAAATAATGTTCAATGTACGTGATAAAACTGTATTGAAAAAGTAGAACGAGTATTTTAAAGGTCCATATGAAATATTACTAAAGAAAGGTTCTAATATTGTCATAAAAATAGAAGTAAAATGTATACCTTTACTACTATTTTACTACTATAAAAGTTGATTTGTTACCCTCTCGTTTTTGGGAAAAACGATTTTTTAGTGTATAGCACTAAATTTCCGAGAATAAAATAATTTCTTGACGGATTCATACGAGCAGACCAACTCCGTTGATAGCAGATCTATATATTTGCTATATAGTATTCTATATATATTTGTCAGTTATTCTATATGCTATATTGTATTCTATATATATTTGTCAGTTTATAGCCAAAATATAATTTCCACACTCTCTCTATTTTGGAAGGCACGATTGTTTTAGTTTTTATATTCTCTCGCATGAAATAATTTCTTGACACTCAGAGGGGCAGACAAACTCAGTGGATGGCAAATATATATTCTACATATTTTTGTTAGTTTATGACCAGAACCGTTGATTTTGACCGTCTCACTATTTTGGAAGAACGATTTTTTTAGTTTTTATATTACCGAGTATAACAAAATTTCTTGATGGACTCAAACGGACAAACCAACTCCGTGGATGGCAGATATGTATTCTACATATATTTGTTAATTTATAGCCAAAAGCTGATTTTGACATTCTCAATTTTGGAAGTTACGAATTTTTAATTTTTTTATTGCGCGCATGGAATAATTTATTGACGAACTCTAGACGAATTATTATTATTATTATTGAAAATATTGTAATGCGCATGTAATCCACATTGATAGCCCCACTAATTAATATCATATAATATTACTTGTTAATAAAACATTCTAGCATTTCTAGCAATTCTAGCATTTACCGATTGAATAACGAAGTTTGAATTTCCCTTGCACAAAATCCCTAAATTTACCACATATAAGCAATGATCAAATAATATTCCCAGGAACTTTATATCCTTGGGATTCGTTTGGGTCGAATGACTACTGCCATAAACTTAACCGAGATAGTAGTCTATAAATCACAGGAATCTTAACACAAATCATAAGAAATATCTGGTGCGAATAGCACCATTAATCTCACGCATTTAATAGCTGGGTTATGACTTCTAGTAGTACGATTGTTCCTTTGAAATTCGATGCACCAATAATTGAATTACTTGCAGGGTTTCGTGGCTTTCAGCTCCCAAGGAGATCGTATCGCATTGACGCAGATAGAGCAAGTTATCAACGGCAACTATGTGGTGTTGGGTTATTACGACACACAGGCGGATAACCTCACGTGGTTTGATAGAGAAGTTTGGCGTGGTAAGTATACATATGTGATCCTAACCTTGTTATACATATTCTATAGACAGCAATGCAATAAGCCAGTAATGATAATCCGGTTTACATTTAATATTATTAGGTACTTACTCACATACTGTAACGTCGCACTTAAAGCGAACCGGGATATGACTAAATCCAATTAAAGTGGTAAAGTGCACTTTGCAATTTTCTTTGAATTGCTTATACCTATGTTAGAGAAGTAGATAGAAAAATGTAACGTCAAATGCAATCATCTTCTCTGCGAATAGTAATGCAATACCAGTATTCATAGGAGGGCCAAAATTGTTGTAATTTAAAATGTTTTTAACATTGGAAATGTTTAAGGGATCCGTAGGGTAACATTATATATATATAGGGGACGTAAACAGCGAAAGTGAAACAAATGTTATCCGATACGGATAATTTTGGTTGGACCTTTATGCATCGAACAGAAGTAATCCGAGCACTCTCTCTCTCTTGCTCTCGATCCGAGCAAGTTTACGGAGACGGCGAGAATGAGAAAACTAGTGAAGCTTTACGTTTTGTCTGTTTTAATAAAATTATATCAAGGTCTAAGTGGGCTATAAAAAGTTAAGGTTTCGCAGATCGGGATGGGTGGGGGTGGGTAGTGTAGGGTGGACCTTTCTGCATTGAATAGATGTAATTCGGGTGTTCTAAGTTCACGGGGCTGGCAAGGGGAAGGAAAATAGTGAAGCTCTATTATGAAAAATCTATCAACAGGGACAGTTTTCTATTCGTATCTACCAAGGTGAACTGCCCATACCTTTTGTTACACCCATAAGGGCTCCTAGATGCTCAATGGAAGGTGCTTTATATTTTTTTGTCCCGCTATTACCTGCATTTTTGAAACATTAAAATAACCTAAAAAAGCCTTAAATGTTGCCATAAAAATGTAGTGAAATAACTTTCTCATCATTTCTATTAAAAACGTTTATTTGATTTTATAAGTGTAGGATAATAAGACCAGTCGGGTAATAAGGCCGGAAACAGTTTCCGTAAAGAATAAATTCTGAACTTGTACTTTTAGTGAATTAAGAAAGTGTGGAGGTATACAATTTTACACTATCTAAATATCCTTGTATTGCATAGTGATGTGATTTACCGCTTCTGTAGTAATTGGTACAAGTTTTCTTTGTAAAATGCCGCACAATTTTTTGCTCTAGTTTGTATATCAAACGAAAACACTATAGCTGTAATTATATCCGACTAAGGTTGTTGTAGTACAAATTTGATTCGTATGATTTATATCTACGACGAACCGCCAACTTTAAAGATATAAAGAGCAAGTATCATTAGAAAAACATTACTGACTCACTAGTTTTACTAGGACAAAATCGAAAATGATGATACACTATATATACTGCATCGTTGGGACGCGGCGCATCCTGTGGAAAATAAAAACTTGTGGGTACTGGTTTGGCGCTAAAATAGGGGTGAAAATCTCATTTGTTCGATTTCCTGAAAATTTGCAGACAATGGCCATGCAAATAATAAATAATTTATTACGTGATTAACTAGACCCCACACAATCATTCTCTCCATTGTCGACAAAACCAGTATCAATGCTATTACCGGCCTGCAAAACCTTAATCGAACAAAATCCAGGGAATGTAATATTATTCTCCTATTCAATTCGTTTTCCTGCATTATTTAAACACTGTATACGATTTTGCATGAAACACTGTTTGCAACTGATTTACTCGGATGACACCTCCGGCATATTTTCGGTTCGTTTTGTTTTTTTTTACTGAAATTGATAGTAACATGTACAACGTAATTGTTTTTGAATGTGTCTTGTTTTAGAATGCTTTTGTGATATTCTGGAAAAATCAAAATAAGCATGGGAATTTATCAAATATCCGTACGTCTAAAATATGTTTCAAATCGTACTACATTTCAACTACAATGCATTACGTACATTGATTATTATTTGTTGTCAGTTAGTAAATAGCATATACGTATGTAAAAAAGTTTGAGGCATACTATTGGGTATGCATATTAATTAAATAACAACATATTTTAATAGATAATTATACTGACTATAAGCAAGTTTTTTATATTGTTACGTCTAAATATTGTGTTATACACAAGAACACACAATGTTTGTAAAGCAATATACCTAACATAGAGTAGGCTCAAACGTGATTACGTGTGATGTCTCACAAACCAATGTAGTATTAATTGAAGACATAAGTCGATAAAGGTGTCATGTCACATTATTTGATAATAATACTTTTTGCAATTCTAGAACTTTCCTGGTATAGATCTAACCTCCCAATAACAGTAAATCCTAGATTTTTAATATTTCGACATGACATTTTTTGATGAGAAATGTGCTATGTCACACCTAAAATGAAAATATTTAGTGGATAAAGGTGTTATGTTACATTTTTGATAATTTTTTTTCCCATAAAGCTTCATTCCCAAAAAGTAGATACCTACTTTTAGACAGATAGAATAGATAGAGAAATATCCTTCGTTGACAGGAAAACATGTTTTGTGACAATGGATCAATAACAGACCATGCCATTGCCGATGTTATCCACATCTAAGGGCTGTTATTTAAGGCAAATGTGGTTATATAACGTTTGTATCCACTGTGTCAAACATTCAGGCCACAAGTCATATTTGTTTAACTGGACTCAAGATATTGCCAATAGAGGCAATAATCAGTGGCATAGCCAGAATTTTGATTTAGGGGGCGGGGGGGGGGCAATAGGGTTGGAGAACTAAAATACCAAGGAAAGCTTTGAAAAATCATATTTAACACCTTTAAAAAGGTACCTAATCCAAATTCTGATCCAGTTCATAAAAATAGTTACTAATTAACTAAATGAAAGTGCCATTTATTTATTAAAAAACATTGTGACTTTATTGAGACATTGAGACTTTATTGAGATTTAAATAAAAATTCGAATTATAGGTATAGTATTCATGATTTCAAAATAAAAGCTTTTATATGCTTTGCCTTTAACAATACTTAATACTAAAGTTTTTTAGAGTACTCGAGCATCAGTTTCCCATGGTTGGACACAGCTTTCTTGATTCCAATAGAGACTTCGGACGCATCGCAGATAATCATTAAATCCGTGAATGAAAAAAGAAAAAAACAGATATTGCTCGCAAAACAAAAAAAAACACAAAAACACATTTTTAGTTAAGTTTAAACAAAACACAATAATTTTCTTCATTGTATGAGTTTGTACTGCGTTTACATAAAATTAAATTTGAGTTAAAAGCTACATGACTCTTTTATCCATCACGAAATTTGAGTTTGAGGTTTGTGGATAAAGATGTGGATAAAGGTGGATGTTCACAAAAATCTAGTTTCACAAAATCTTGTGTTTTTTTAAAAATATTATGATAAACAACTGAAAAAATATTATATACTAAATACTAAATTAAAATTAATACTAGAATACTAAATACTAAATTACACTGTTAAATACTAAATTACACTGTTTATTCTAAAACGGTTCACAATACAATCAATATCTAACCGTATTCATGGCAGCAGAATAGCAATAAGAAGTTATGTTTTTATATATTATGTAACACAAAGACTCATACAAGTGAGGTAGCCCAATACTCGTACTACTGCACGGCCATCCTGCATTCGTCCGTCCCCGGATGATATCGCCACCCTGTATGGATAAATTACTATAAGTGTCATTTCTTAGAACTACTCTTGCGGTACTCTAGTGCAATTAAATACACTTAGCCGCAAAAATTATGCTCAATTTCAGAGTTCATTTTCTCGCGAATCGATAGAACGATTTTGATATTTTTTTTTTGAACTGTAGCTTTTTTCTTTGGTAATTGCACTGTAATACATTCTTTTTCTTCTTTTTTATTCAGATTTCAGTTTTAGGCTTATACAGGGTGCAAAAATGAGATTAGTTTTTTATGTTAAATTTGAGACACCCTGCAGGGAGCATTAGCGTTAACAACGGATGCATTATGAAATCATACTGTAGCCTCATGTTTTCTCAACATTTTGTTTTTTAAATTTCTCTAATATCTGCAATATCAAAGAAAATATACAGTTTTATACCAGAACATGTTTTTTTATTAAAATAACATTTTAACAATAATTAGCAATACATAGCAATAAAAAGTACGTAGTAGTAGTGCGTGTTTCCACCTCTACTTCTAATAACTGCTTCACATCGCCGAGGCATACTGGATATTAAATTGGATATTTGATTTAGGTCAAGTCCATTCCATATCGATAACTATTATTTGAACATCTTGCAGGTTGGCAAGAGGGGGTTGATGCTGTCTCAGTGCCCTACCAATAATATCCCATAAGTGCTCGATAGGATTCATATCTGGACTATGCGGTGGCCAATTTACAGTTCGAATATTTACTTCATGTAGATATTCATTGACGATGCGCGCTACATGAGGAAGAATTCTGGCTCTGTTGTAGTCTCTAGGGAATTTTCCAGGTTTTTCTCTATTTCTTCAGTAACTACTTTTTCAGTGCATGTATTTACTAACCGACCTGGAACATTTTATGAATTAAATGGATTACACCAATATTCCTCTAAGTAATAACAATTTTCAAAACGTCTTCATTTTTAATTTCCATCGTATATTTTCACTTCCTTCACTTATACTGCTGGACGGTAATAGAATATCATCCAAATATGGTATTACGTTGTACGGGCGAAGAGGTTGAAAGATTTCGTTCATAAATTTTTGAAAGACAGCGGGGGTATTACAGAGACTAACATATACGGTTCAGGCAACAAGGAAACCGTTCAGGCAGATAATACACAGTCCAATATATAGAGGTGAATGAAATCGAAGAATCAAACAATTCAACGAGGGTTCTAAGTGGATAGAAAATAATTAAACGAAGTGTCCAGGTGAAAAACTGATGGTGAAGATAACGAATGAGTGTACGAATGTACGAATGAAGATGCGACTGACAGAATACGACTAATAAGTTTGTAATTTTATGAAAAATAAATTGACGGCCTCGACAGTAGCCCAGGCTATGCTTCTTAGTCAACGCTGAGAACTAATACAAGGCAAGTTATAGAGAACACAGAACGAAACTAAAGCATAATGTGGCGACGAGATAAAAAAAACATACCACGAGCTTCGAGTTATTGAATCCGACATCAGTCGTATGTGCAACGGTTAACAAACCACAAAAACACATAAGCAGTGACTTCCCCACGAATCCCAAACTATTTGAAATGTAACAACGTACTTTTTGTAAAAAATAGTAAAGACACTAAAGCTACGAAAGTGAACAGTCAACCTCGATTTTCGGAACCAGAGGTCATTATTCTTTCCTTAGTCTTAGTTAGTCTTAGTCAGATATATAATTTCACTAGCGAAAAGTGAACGTAACAAGTTTTTGGATCCGGCCGAGACGAATATCGTGTGGAAGATGAAGATGAAGATCGCTCATTTCACGGCCATATTCATTATATAATTCATATTTTGCATATTTTCATATTGCATATTTCACGCTCATTATTAAAATAAATAAATTACAATTCACACCCTATGTAACCTCCCTAATAATATCTTACCTATCCCAGAGATCCTTCCAAGTCCAGATCCAAAACTCTCTATCCCAATCTCACCCACAAAAAGCAGGGGTCCCACAAGGAACAGTGCTGACCCCAAAACTTTACACATACTATACATCGGATATGCCAACATTTAAGCAAACAAAATTAACAACGTATGCAGATGATACAGCGATCACAGCAACCAGTTTCCACTCAGAAGTTGCAAATGAGTACCTATCATAGCTATCAGGACAATAGAAGCCGCAGTAGCAAAGACCACAACTGGGTGAAAAAGCAGGCTACGTACAATTAAATCATATTTAATATGTGTGTAAAACATACTGCCACACGTAAGGCTCGTATAAATCTGATGACATTTAATGTATATATTGTAAATAACTTTATTTTGAATTTGAATTTGAATTTGAATTTCACGGCCGTGAAGGGCGGTTAACATTATACACTGGTTAACATTACGGGTTAACACTGGTTAACATTACCGGCACGTCTCCTCAATGGAGTCGGAGACTTGGGGAGACCTGACTGGAAAACGGACAACGGACAACATTACAAAAATAATAATAATAATTTATTTATAGGAAAAAATAATAGAAAGACAATATAATAATTATAAATAAAATAATGAAAAAAACCACTAAAGGAAAGGCTTTGAACGTGGATGTTACAAAATATTTGTACCTATGCAATAATGAAACATGTAAAATCTCTGAAATAGTGTACCTACCTACCAAATATATTCGTAAAAGTTCATGATTTAAAACCTTTAATGATCAAGAATATTTTATTCACGTGGCCTGTAAATATAAACTCAAAGTGAAATCATAAAGTTTTACGATACTTTCCCAGAATATACGTTCTTATTTAATGAAATATTTCAGCTGGAAAAGTGCCTCAAGATAGAACGATCATACGAAGAGTCCTTCGGACGGTTTCGCTGCCCCTTTTCATTTGCATGTGTATCATCTCCAGCGTAGGAATAATAGTAGCTGCTGGTTTAATTGGTTTTAATATTTGGAATAAACACAGACGGTGAGTAAAAGCTGCTCAGCGAAGCAAAAACTTGGCTTATTAACCATATTCAGGTTTGGTAAGGGAAATTACACGGGACGGTATACCCAAAAGGACTGCAAATGGAAATAAATTAGGGTTAAACGACTGGTCCCAAATATTCCCGGACAAATAAGCGTAGGAATAATTTAGTTAAATATTATTGGGTAGTATTTATATTTTCTACGGTTTAATACAAGTATTTATTGGTTTAACCCTTATATTTCAATTTCCACAATTAAAACGAATAATTTTACTTGTATAAGTTTGAAGAAAATATCTGTTTAAACAAACTACATGTTTTTTTGGTCTCCTGTACAATTTGGTAATTGACGCTTTTTGTCGTGAGGCCGTCGATGTGTTTAATTGCATAATGCAAAATGTTAGTGAAGCAGAAATTACTCTAGGACTATATTCTTGAGTATAGGGGTATGTACGTTGTGCATTAATCCACTGTTCTTGTTTTTAGGGTAATTCAGTCGTCTCATCCCGTCTGCAACACAATAATGCTTTTCGGAATCATAGTGTGTTTAACTGCCGTATTTCTGCTTGGATTAGATGGTAGATTCATAAACTCTAGTGCCTATCCCGCTATATGCCAAACTAGAGCCTGGCTGCTCACTACTGGCTTCACCTTGTCCTTCGGAGCAATGTTCAGCAAGGTTTGGAGAGTTCATAGACTTACCACGAAAGCTAAAAGTGATCCCAAGGTGCGCATGGTAAGTTTCTTGTAAAGTATTTGTATTTTATTTGTAGCAATATTTGTTTGATATTACCTTTGATTATTCACAGATATTACCTCAAAATTATCTCAAAGAAATATTATCTCAAAGTTATTATTAAGCTTTTGGTCATACTCACACAATTTTTATTTATTAAAAACTATTTTACCGTATTTAAATTATATTTCTATATGTATATGCAAATTTAATAATTGTTTAAAATTAATGGATTTTGAAGCAAATAGTAAACGGTACGTTTCATGAATTCCATGAGTTCATGAATTCCAGCTGCCCGCTATAGCAAACCTCGGCGCTGTGCGCCTCGGTTTTCTATTTTAACCATATTTCAGTATCTTACGTATCATCAAAACCGACTATTTCACACTGATTTTACACTAATTTATTATTATATTTTAATCTATCTTGAGCGAGTCTAGTTTTAAATGTGATAAAGGGATTTCACCACTGATAGGTATGTAAAATTATAATGAATAAAATATTTTCTCATAAACCAAATAGTTTGTGAAATATTGGTTGGCATCGTCAGGTCTGAACCGTTGTTAATCTGGTGGCGCAGTTTGCTTAGACGAACTATAATCGATGGCTTATAGCATTTGCATTTCCCAGTTTATCCGGCGTCAATTGATTGACTTAATACCGGAAACTTTGCAGATTGCATTTGGCGCTTTATATTTTCTCAATAGATTCCCGGAAATTGTCAGTAAGCGGATGGCATTCTAGAGTGTTTTTAGGTGCGCAATAATTACTAAGCCTATAAGTACACTTTTATTATAATTTGGAGAAATATGGAAAGCGGGTTTACTTTAGAAAGCTACTACTTATAATGGAAAATAATGTAGCTATATATTTTGGCGTCAACCTCATTTAAAAAAAAACCTTAATCGACTACAAAATTCAGCTTCATGTTGTTACGCAGAACTTGAGAGAAGACCATTCTTAATTACACAATTTCGGAACTATTAATCGGCCAGTTCAATTAGACAAAAATGACCCCTGACCCGGACAAAATGTTTAACAAGCTGAAAATTTCTCCAAATGTTCAGAACAATGCCGCCATCGTGAAAAACTCCCGCCATCTTGAATATTTCGGGTTTTGGACTATTTTTTGAACTAATCGTCCTAGACAGGTCTTTCAAGTGTCAAATTAACCGACATATAAAATCATATTCGATATATAAAATCATCATTAATCTTTTTTCGAAATAATATGTGTACATGATGAATTTAATTTTCGAATTTTAAAATATATACTGGAACCGTCCGCCCGTATTACCACAACCCGCAAAACACCGCACCCGTTAATGCAGTTTTCACTTCAAAAATGCTAGAACATGTCTGAGTACGAAATATTATCGCTATTGGTAAGGCGCAGCTGGCTTTATATCAGGCAATACTTTATCAAATACTTTATTCAAGTTTGTCTCTCTCACTTAGTCAACGAGTGGACTGAGGGTTACATAGACGAACGTGACAGCTCAGTCTCATTCAATACCCACAAACTCTCTCTACTGTCTCGTTCTGCCGACTGATCCTCTCTCACTTAGTCGACTATACCCGAAGGAGCGTTACATAGCCGAGCCTGACGCGTGACGGCCCAGTCTCATTCAACATCCACAAAAATAAAAGTGCTGAGCCCGCCTAAAGAAGTTTTCAGTTCAAAAACAAAGCCTTTTTCAGCTAGTTGCTAAAATAGGATCTCGTCTACAACTATGACGGAATGAGATACTATATGAAGAAATGAGATTACAGACAACTAGTGTTGAAATTAGAACGGTCGGGGAAATGCATTAGAAATAATGGGTCTAATTTCGAACACCAATAATGATAAATTTGTTCACATATAATAATAATATGTTGTTTGAAATAAAGTTTCTGAAATGTGAAAGAACAGGAATATTTAGTTCTTAGTTAAATGAAAACTTACTGCCGACCCAGTCTTTCAACTTTTCTTAGTGACTGGTGAAACTTAATGGTATGTAACTTAAAGAGGACTGAATAG
>CAXKVY010001281.1:0-103159 GCA_964058915.1 Tetropium fuscum | reverse complement strand
AATCACACTTTCGTATCCGTAATTTATTATTTCACTATCATTTACTCGTAAACATTAATAACAATAATAAAGTAAATATATATATATATATGTATATATATATATATATATATATATATATATATATATATATATATATATATATATATATATATATATATATATATATATATATATATATATATATATATATATATATATATATATATATATATATATATATATATATATATATATATACATATATATATATATATATATATATATATATATATATATATATATATATATATATATATATATATATATATATATATATATATATATATATATATATATATATATATACATATATATATATATATATATATATATATATATATATATATATATATATATATATATACATATATATATATATATATATATATATATATATATATATATATATATATATATATATATATATATATATATACATATATATATATTTACTTTATTATTGTTATTAATGTTTACGAGTAAATGATAGTGAAATAATAAATTACGGATACGAAAGTGTGATTCATTAAAAGAACTTGTAATACTTTCAAAATTATAGCTGCTGTTGTATATATATATATATATATATATATATATATATATATATATATATATATATATATATATATATATATATATATATATATATATATATATATATATATATATATATATATATATATATATATATATATATATATATATATATATATATATATATATATATATAATATATATATATATATATATATATATATATATATATATATATATATATATATATATATATATATATATATATATATATATATATATATATATATATATATATATATATATATATATATATATATATATATATATATATATATATATATATATATATATATATATATATATATATATATATATATATATATATAATATATATATATATATATATATATATATATATATATATATATATATATATATATATATATATATATATATATATATATAATATAAATATATTACTTTCCGGCATCTGTGACATACTTAATACTAAGTTATTGATGTAATTTTGTGGTTCTCTATCAGATTTAGATCGGGTGATTTTGGAGGTCAATCCATCCTATGCACGTTGTTTTCTTCCAAAATCTGGTTATTGTTATGGGCCCGGTGAAATCGGGCATTGTCGTCGATTAGCACAAATTCTTCTCCATAATCATTAGCATCGGGAATAACTATTGGAACCACAATATCTATAGCGTTGAGTTGTGACAGTGCCGCGGGCAATAAAGAATTATGTTCTACCAATACCTCCTCCACCAAAACCTCCTGAATACCCGGAATATCTAAAATTAGGTTCCCGCAAAAAAAATCTGCCTTCAGAATAAGTTAGGTTAAATCTGCTCTCATCGGTGAAAAGACGGTTTTTCCACTCTTCTCTCAAATGCAAGCGATTGCAAACCCACGTTAATCGAGCTGTCCGATGACGGGAAAGCAAGCGTATACATTTTGCTCGACGTCTGGTTCTAGAAAAATTGTATATTTAAGGCATTAGGATTACAAAGTGGCAAAAACAAAAAAAACATTGATTCTTACGTAAATATAATTTAAATCAAAATTAATTAAAAATTTAATTTTTTTTTGCGGTGTAAGTCCCTACTTTCACACAGCTCTTACACTTTCATGTCATAAGTAGGATAAACACACGATTCACTCTTGTAGACAACTTACCTTAAGTTGTTGCGATTAATAGTTCTTCTTATCGTGCAATTTGAGTCTAAAACTTTTGTGTGGTTCCGAAATGTATCATTTATTTTTCTCGAGGTTCGATTCCTATTCCTAGGAACATTTCTTATCAAAATCCGTTCTTCTCGAGCTGTAATTATTTTTTGCGCCCTCCATGGTACAAAAGGTTAACATCACCTATTTTATCAAACCTCTTTTTGAATTTGTGAAACATACTTTGGTTAACGCCGCGCCGTATATCCCAACAACACTATGTTACGTAAAACCCTCATTTAACAAGCGAATACAATTACTCCTTTCTTTTATTGTCAATTGTGACATTATACACTTGTTTAAATGAAAATTGTATAATATTTTTCAATCGAAACTATCGGCATGAACATTATAAACAATATTTAAATATTCTGCTACTGCATTACCAAATGTCAAAAAAAAAACATTTTATGTTTCCAGTGATGACCAGTCCATTAGTTGCTACCACAGGTTTTTTTAATATTTTATATAGGGATTTACCGTGTAATTACAACAAAATTATAATTATGATAAATCTCATCCGATGAAGAAAAATAAAAAACCGTTATTACTACTACTTTGTTTTAAAACAGTACATAATACATTTTCAAAAAAATGTCCTAATTTCAATAAAACCAAGAGCAAAATGAACAAAAACGGCCAAATTTTTTTTTCGTTGGATGTTACCCTGGTACAAAAATTGTACCTCGATTTTGGTTTTCCTAAATTCTCAATGAAAATTAAATTTTGATTCTTTGTAATGGTTAAATTTACGTTTTAGTTTAGGTTAAGTTTATTAGCAGGATAGAAACATGATATTCATGCCATTTATTACCAATGAAATTTCTAAAAAAGGCCCTGAAAAACGTATTTTGATATTCCATATTATTCAGAAGATACATGCATCCAAAATTACATTACAATTTTGAATTATTCCAACCTATCAGCCAACAGGGATTAAGTAATACTTTACAGGAATCCAATTTTCCGAAATCATATATAACGTATATAATAATTATTATATAGGTATAGGTACAATATATAACTTGTTCTTCTAATACGTTCAGCAAACACACGTAGGTCATAACTAATAATTTTATATAATGATACCTACCTTCCGCACACGCAAACATTCGTTATGCAGACTATATACGCCTAAACTACAGGTATATACTTTATATTATGTTACAGGCGTACTTTGGGAGTGCAGCAAGTCGTCTCCCACGAAAAGACGGTATCTATTATATTATTATGTATGGGAACTTTTCAATATTCAAGTACTTGACACATAACTTTCTATAAATTCAATTGCTTTTAATTGTTTTAACCTGGAACAAAAGAAATAATTATTGTCGCACTACAATTTTTTCCATGGCGTCACATAGCGTGCATACAATTAACAACGTGTAACTTAAAACAACTGGATTAACAGCAACGGTTGCATACTATAGCTATCAAAAATTCATATTTCGTTTTAACACGTCCAGATGCAACTAATTGTCTGTGTTGGGGCTATCGCGGATTTCAGACTTTAGCTGTAGCGTGCGCTATTATTTTGTTTTATAGCTAATTAATTAACTAACGGTTTTAGTAAGCCTTTAATATTAAATTGTAATAAATTTCAATGGGCTTAATTACTTTTTTATAGTACTAGCAAGAATTACCTGTACGGAAATCTCCTGCATGAAAGGAGACACAATTAAGTATTTATAGATGACAACAATATTTCCATAATATAAGCCATTTTTCCGTTATACATCAGATGGTCACATGGAAAAGAAAGTTTTTGCGCAGTACGCTTCAACATCTGTGATTCTCAGGGATCAGTAGCGCCCAATCAAAATTACTGAACGAAGGCGGAACCGAGAAATTACATGCAAAGGCGATCTTGGATCAATTGCGTAAATTAATTATTGACATAAAATTTGTATACAAAATTCCATATTCCAATTTTTGAAGTGAAAACTTCATTTTAAAAACTATTTTTGTGGGTGTTGAATGAGACTGGGCCGTCACCTTGGGCTATGTAACGCTCATTCGGGTATAAAGTCGGCTCGAGTCGACTGAGTGAGAGAGCCAGAGCGTGACAGTAGAGAGAGTTTGTGGATATTGAATGAGACTGAGCCGTCACGTTCGTCTATGTAACGCTTACTCGAGTAAAGTCCACTCGTTGACTAAGCGAGAAAGATACTTTTATAGATATTTAAATAAACTTATAGCTGAAGTATATATACTTTATTTTAGCTTCCATAAGCCTATTGTTTCATTCTTACAATATAAAAGCAATGAAGAAGTTCAATCAGAGCAAAATTCCACAATATAATTAATTCATAAATATATTTTTTTATTTTGTAACTAATATTATTTCATGGGTAGAGATAAGTATAAATATTTGTATATAGCAATATAAATATTATCTTGTTGATTCACCGAACTAATCCATTATATAACATAAATGTAATTATATTATACATTTTAAAATTGGAAAATTAGAAGTTTTCACTTCCATCGTGTGGTGATAAGCACACACCCATATTTGTAAGTGTACTTTATTATTGTTCAAGGACTGTGTTGTTTATCAATATATTTAATATGATATAAATGTTTTAGTAAGGGAGACGGGCGCGTTCCTATTACCCCGATCGAGTTATGTGTGGACTATAATTAATTTATCATTATAATTTATATTAATCTTAATATGTGCAGCCATGAAACGGCAATCCTGTCTGAGTAAATCCCGACGGAATTGCCTTTTAATACATTAATAACAAATTGTAAATTAGTGACATGACGTTGACACAAGTGACATTACTTCATATTGTTTTGTAATAAAAAATACATGTTCATGTAGAGGGCAGTGCAGGGTGTCAGAATATACGACTGGGGACGCTTGTGTAATATAGGTAGGTCGCCTTTCGAATTTCAAATGGCATGTGGGGGAAAAAGTTGTATTGGTCTAAAAGGCAAGCACGTTTTTGCATTTTTTCCTGTTTAAATATTTAGCCCCCTGCCACTGTCGAGAATATGAAAAAAATTGTAAAACATAAAATATCGAAAATTAGAAATAGGTAGGGGAAGCACTGTAATAAGAGACAAATCAGGTAATAAGAGAAGTAACTGGGTAATTTATGGCAATTAAATATCGATAGAGATAGACATCTCAGATTTTTATAGTACCTACATAGTTTTTTGGGATATATTTTTAATTTTTTTTCGTCTAGGTAAAAAGAGACAAAATGTCTTTTATTACCTACCAATGGTAATAAGAGTTTCTAATTCCCATAACATTCACGTTGAGATGTTGTCTATGTATTAAGAGATACTTTAAAAGATTATAAAATATTCTGAAAAACTTGCATCTACCCAGAATATGCATAAAAACAAAAAATATGTGTCGCCAAAGATGTGGTTAAAAATCCCTAAACAAAAATTCAAATCAAAATATTGTATTTGTTAGTAATAAACGATTACATGAAAGAAACAATTCTGCGCAATATAAAATATTATATATTAACAAGCAAGGTAGAAAATGCTCTTAGATTCTAATTTATATCGACTAGAGTGATTTATATTGACTTCTTAAACCAGTTAACTCATGTCTTTTAATTGAGAATGGGCCTGGACCATGAAAATCAAGTGGACCGTAAAATATAAAATCATTCTCGATTACGGCTATATCCGTCTTGTTAGGCTAAATAAATTTGTCAGTTTTATCAAATTGAAGAAAACTCATTTCCGTTTTTCCTCGTTCAAAGAGTTGAAATAAGTTGAAATCGTCACTTTCGCTGTCACTTTCCAATATGATCTTATTAATTTCATCATCAGAAAATGAAAATTCTTCCACGACTTAATTTTTTTTTATGCACTTTATTGGTAACATGTGCTTCAATTTATGTTTAATTTAATTTATGGTTATTTATTTATGAATTTTTCAATCTGTTTTCCTTTTTGATCCTGTTAGGCCGCTTTCTTGATTCTTCCGTTTCTTTTAATTTTTGTAAAGCCTCTTTTGACGTGAGAATATCACCCAAGTTGTCGGTTAATATAATTATTTGGGTAATATCATTCTTTTTGATTAAGTTTTCGCAGAGCTTGTTCTTAATAAAATTTTCCAATGAATTGTTACAGCCTGTGACTTCATTTTAGAGTAATGGGTGTATATTTGGTAGTTGTTGAATAGCAAAGGAATTATCTGTTTCTTTATTGTCTTCTTCTCGCATTGAAGATGTTGATGACAGACTTTGCTGTGGCAATGTTGGTGGTGCCAATATGGTATGTTCGTTTTTGGAAGATGGTTCACCATACAATGTAAATGTTGATTATTTAGTATGATCTCGCATCGAGGAAGTGGATGGTTGGCTATTTAATGTTAGTGCTGGTAATGATTGTATCTGATGACTGCTAGATGTATGTAGAAACAGTTGTTGCAATTCATTGACTGGTTCTTCACATGGAGGAGTATTACTGTGCTGTTCTGCGACTTGCTCAGACTCTAAACGATCAAAGTTTGATTGACCACTATTAAATTTATAAAGTTTGATAGGATCGCGTTCGAGTGATCAACTGGATATATTCCTGTAGATTTAAATCCAGATAATGTAAGATCGGATCTAAAAGCATTTTTCGATAAGTCCTGTATAAATCATGAAAATTGTTTATTTGGAAGAAGCGTTCCTGGATTTTCATCGAATTGTAATCGATCAGCATTTTATTCCACGTGGTTTTAAGTGGTTTAAACACCGTTTTATCTAAAGGTTGCATGGTTGAATAGGTTATGTTAGGAGGCAACCTTACAAAAATGATATCATTATCAAATGCTAATTTGGCAACTTTATATGTTAAGTGAAATGTTGCCCCATCATAAATCAGAATAACTTTTAATCTCTAGTCTCTAATGGAGGTATGTTTTTTCAAAATACTCGTTCAAACCATTGACAAAATATGTCACCCTCCATCCATCTTTGGCTCTTATCAGTGTAAGCAGGTCCTGGATAATAATCATCAGGAATCCAATTACACTAAATGTAAGTTCCTTTAAAAATTATAAAAAGCGGCATTTTATTACCGTCAGCACTGCAATAAGTCAAGACCGTAGTACTTTTAATACTTTTAACCAGCAATATTTTTAGAAACTCTTTTAACACCTTGAAATTTTACTTTTTTGGGATCGTGACAGAAACCTGATTCATCACAATTATTTAAAAAGTAATCCGGCATCTTCTGTAGAAAAAAAGTATATTGCTTAATCATTTTTTTAAAGTTTTTATACCAATTTGTTATTGTGTATGGATCTGCACCTCTGACTCTCTGTTGTCCCATTATTTCACCTTTTCTGAGAGATAATTCTGGATATCTCTTGAGGAAATTGCTAAACCATTTTTCCAGGACTCTTTTCATCCCATCTTGTTTTCATTTGAGTGTCCTTGACGAATTGAGTTACAAATTTAAGTGTTTCTAGTTTTGTAAAGCCGTATCCTAAAGTCCCACATTGTTTTAAAAATAAGGCAAGAGTGTTTTCATAATTTTCTGATAATTCAGGCTTTCTTCCACGCCCGATGACAAGTTTTGCTTTCCTGTAATGCTTTCCTAAAGTCGACTTAGGTACTTGAAACTTGCTTGCTGCTGCCTGCGCCCAAGGATTAGCCTTTATTTTTAACAGCATCCATAGCTAATTCCATATTCCTTGCTTCACAGGTTCATCGCTTTCTGTCAGTTTTCCGATTGCCAGGAATTTTGGCGGTGAAACGTAATATATTTCTCCTTGAAAGTCGCAGATAGTAAATCTCTTATTACCATCAACTGCATCTCTTATTAACACCTAATTTTTTAAAACCTGCTGTAATAAGAGACATTGAAATAAATGAAGATAAAGCATGTTGGAATGTGAAATATTTTACTGAAACCAAACCTCAAACTGCATGTTTTCAAAATACTTCCGCGATATTAAAACCAAAGTTGACGGCAATAATTAATATAATGTGGTAATAAGAGACAATGAGACAATTATCACTACCGCCAAATGCAGTCGCACATTAAAATTGTATTTTCAAAAAAATAACAACTTGCAGCTTACCTCTGTTATTCACATGCTTAACAATACACTAGATTATCTATTACAACTTTCTTGACACATCCACACATTTTAGTTTTCAATTTATAAGCATGTCTCTTATTAAGATACTTTACCCTATAGCAAAGGGTTTCAGAGTATTACCAGAATTACTTATACCACATATCTACACAACTGTCCCATCATCTTGTTAAAAAGATCTCCAGGCAGATGTCTCATGCAAGATGGCTTACGCATATTGCATATCGCGTCTTGCAAGCCTATATTAGAATTCTGGAACTACCTGAAAATTCCAAGGTTCTTAGTACATTCTGAAAGTGTACGCAAAGGTTTGGATTCTCGTTAAGTATGCACCTTTGTGCATAGCTGGTGCACATCACTTCTGGAAACTTTTTCTGGAAATTTTTCCAGATATTTAAGTGATTAATTTACAGCTTTAATGGACTTAGTTGTCTGATGCCTTAGTTGTCCAAAGAAATGAATTTTACGTCTACCCTGAGAATATATTGGGAACTGGGATTTAGGAGATTTTATATATTTATATAGAATTTATATATTTATTTATATATTTGTATAGAATTTATATATTTATATAGAGAGAGGTCATAAATCAGAGAAAATAGGAATTCGAAAAACACTATTCGAAAATTTGTCCCTGCCCTGTATTTTAATTCCAGATGTGTACGCCAATTTTATAAATTGGCAAAAGTGTCGGCTTACGGAGTCCTAGAGGACAAAGCCTCCGGACAGGTGGTGAGAGTATTAAAGAATTTTTCAAAATATGAAAACCAGAAGAAACCTGCAGAAAACCGCATTTCATCTTAACTATATAGTACGAAAGTTATATAGGTTTAGAAAGGGTCAAAATATAATGGTGCACCCGGTATATACAGTTATTTATAGCTACAGATTATGATGTTACTACTCAAACAACCTTCTTTAATGGTTAGTTATAATTTACAGCGTTGATATATTTACGTTAGATAAAATGTAAATATACTCTCTTGGTCTCCAGTCTCAGTTCGTGTTAAGTATTAGATATAAGATAATATGAGTATGTACATTGTACAGAGGCATTAAACATTTATGTAAGCCCAATGTCTGAAGTGGTAAAGTGCTCAAACGAAAGAACATTTCTTTGATTTATGAATCAAAAAATTACATGAATGTATATAAGAATAAATTGCTGCATATCATATACTCTGCAGTCCTTTGGTAATAAATTTTTTCCGTCTTTCCTACCAAATTGCCACTTACGCATCCCAGCCAGAGATAAGCTATTCGCAGTTTTTGTCAAAGTTGTTATTTTAGTGTAAAATACCAAACTTAATAATTTCATAGGTTTACTGACGACACATAATATGATAATAATAATAATAATAATAATAATAATAATAATAAACCCATTTATTTTCAAGAGGTAAAATACCCAATTATAGGAAACTTAAAAAAAATATGTATAATAATAATAATTCAGAGTCAAGAGAAAGAGTTAAGTCAGAGAGAATATGAGAATATGAAGACAAATAACTTAAATATCTAAATAGATACCTAGAAATAAATACAATTTCATAATTAAATTAATTAGTCTAGTAACAGATTAGTTTAGTAATAGTTTCCATTTTTTTAATTATTGTGAGTAAAATGTTTAAATTTTTTTTAAATAACTTAAACATAAATCAAATTTTATGTCACCCTCGCATTAAATTCCCTCACTGCAAACACAGGATTGCGTGAAGCTGGGGTCAACTTTTTTGTTTCGAGTTTATTAAAGTGCTTTCTTATAAAATAAATACTTTAATTCCATAGTAGTGTGGTATTTACTAAAAAAATCACTATTGTGTTTTGTTGTGGTTTGTTAATCCGCACAGAATCGACTGTAGGTCGGATTAAACAACTTGAAATGAGAGCCTGCGTTGCGTTAAATTCCTAGTGTTGATAGAGGAACATATTGCTAGGCCACTTTGCGAAGCCGTTTTACACCATAATTTTCAAATGGTAGAAATACCGGACTGTTGCCGTTGCATAAATTGTATGATATGTTTGGTTTGCTAAAATCTAAATTCAATATGCATTTACCTGGATACTTATTTATAATATCTTTGCTATTTAGACAGTATGCTTATGTAGGCATAGTCTTATTCCTTTTTTTTAATATTTTTTGTGAAAGTCAACGTGCACGCTGAATCGACACAGGTAATAAGTAAGTGTATACAATGTTTTATTTTATAAAACAGTGTTCCCGGATATTCCGGGATTATGTTTCCGTATATAATACCACATTTGGGGATATATTTTGGGGATATTGTTGGGATTTCATTCTATATTATATGCAATTTATTATATACAATTTACTCTAGAAGGGTAATAAAACATAGACGCTGAATAGTTTTAACTTACTATAATATTTAAACTGAATGAGATAGAGATGTGTAACACTATGTTGAAACAATAGACGTAGGTTATATGATACAGTGGCACTCAAATAACACTCTAGATTTCAAGCATACTTTGATAGTTTCAAGCGAAAAGTTAACGAGAAAACTGAGTTTTCCTAAAAGTAGGAAATTGTTGCCCTGTTTTTAGCGGGCTTTAGCGGCCAACCCGTTCAACCAAAAATACAGTTTCATATATTTTGTAGGAAATTTGATGTATTTTTTCGGCAAAAAATTGAAGAGCTCGAAATTTTTTTGAGGGGTTGAAGCTCGGATTCAGCACCTCAAAAACATAGAACGAGTGAGATAGATATTTCTATATTTTTTTCCTGAAACAGGCACTCCCGAAGACGACTTGACTGCAGTATATGTAGTGAGAACCTGATTAAAAATATTGACAAACGCAGTTACAATTACTCCAGCAGGAGTCTGCAACTAAGGACGATGGTACACTATGCACTATGATACTGACCTTATATGAAATATCACAAAATCATATTAATTATACCACTTGCCACCTTAAGTAAATTAAAAAAATATATCTTGAGAATTGCTTAAATGGAATGTGGACGGCACTGATTTAATTCTGACTACGTTCTCAATTCTGCTCCCAACGGTGATTATTGAAGTGCTGAAAAACGGTTTGATTCATATATGATGATGAGTTGCAACCAAATTCCTTTCTCTGGACGTAAATGCAGATGCCGTTTCCAATAAATTATTGCGAACATTAAATAAAATACCTGTGATTTATAAAGTAGAGTATTTCAGATTAAATAAGCGTGTTTTTTGAGCGGAGGATGCATTGTATCCGTTAAAAACTGTATATTTATTTAATTTATAATTAATATAAACTGTATATTTATTTAATTTATAATTTATATAAACGAAAAATTATCAAGTGAAGAAGTTTTATTATATTCTTTTAGATTATTATATTCATTAGTACAAATTAAGCTTTATTTTAGTAAAAAAAAATTAAAATTACCTCTCTATCCATTATTTAGCATCTAGGTACTCTTTCTGCAGTAGTCGGTCCTATAAGGCTATGTTAATATTTATGGCATTTGCGAACAATTATGTACACATTAAAAGAACAAAATGAACAAATGTATATGGTTTTATTTATTTTTAAGGTTTATGAATGCAGAAAGAAATTTTCTGAACAAATATTCAATTAATATATATATAATGATAATCTTCAGTATTGTCTTTACACCTTACCAACAAATAGACATTATCTTACACTAAATACTAAAATTCAAGAAATATTTGTACATTTTAAGAAAACAACAATGTGTTGATGATTGTTCCCTGAATATTTCCATGTCTAGATAATATGTGGTCTGTATATAGACAGATATTTCCAGCATAACGCACGATAACGCAAGACCTCATGTAGCGCGCATCGTCAATGAATATCTACATGAAGTAAATATTCGAACTGTAAATTGGCCAGCGCGTAGTCCCGATATGAATCCTATTGAGCACTTATGGGATATTATTGGTAGGGCACTGAGACAGCATCAACCCCTTCTTGCCAACCTGCAAGATGTTCAAATAATGGTTACCGATATTTGGAATGGACTTGACCTAAATCAAATATCCAATTTAATATCCAGTATGCCTCGGCGATGTGAAGCAGTTGTTAGAAGTAGAGGTGGAAACACGCGCTAGTACTATGTACTTTTTTTGCTATGTATTACTAATTATTGTTAAAATTTTATTTTAATAAAAAAAACATGTTCTGGTATAAAACTGTGTGTTTTCTTTGATATTGCAGATATCAGAGAAATTTAAAAAACAAAATGTTCAGAAAACATGAGACTACAGTATGATTTCATTATGCATCCATTGTTGTCGCTAATGCTCCCTACAGGGTGTCTCAAATTTAACGTAAAAAAACTATTCACATTTTTACACCATGTATAAGCCTAAAACTGAAATCTGATTAAAAAAATTATTACAGTGCAATTACCAAAGGAAAAAGCTACAGTCCAATACATATCGAAAGCGATCTATCGATTCGCGAGAAAATCATCTTTGAAATTGAACAAATTTTCAATCATTAACATGTAGAAAAAAATTATTGCCTATTTTAAGCTCATGCTAATGTCATATATTATAATATGGGGATGGTTTAAAAATGGTGACATTGTAAATTTAATATAATGAAATAACGTCAAAAGCGGCGTGGGGCTGAAAACTTAGTCCTTTTTAATCAGTAAACAGCTATAGAAAAAATGCAAAGGAGATATCAATCTCAAAACTTTAACAAAAAGAACCTTCGTAATGGATTAAATTGATTCTTCAATATCCGTACGATTCCTAGAACTTTAAGAATATTCTTCTAATTCCTTATTTTAATAATCGCAAGGCGAGAATATTAAATTTAAAAGCTTGTAACTTCCTTGAACGGATTTAAAAGCGTGCCAAACTTGATAAAGTAAGTTAATGCCACTAGAAACATTTTCCAGCCAAATTTTTTCTCATAAGACCAATTATTATTCGTTTATAGAAAATAATTAACCCCAATTAACATTAATTCAGTTCATTGGATGTAAAATCTCACAAGCTGTGATGTGTTCAGTCGAAATGAAGAATGTATTATGAAAGACAAACGCCGTGACAAAAAAATTTCACAGCGTATAGCTTGATTAATTTAATATCATGCTAAAAGGTGGTAAATACTTTTTTCCTATCCAGAATAGAACATAATGGGGAAATTCAGCCATATTGATACATCTGTCTCAATGAGAGTTCAAAACAGACTTGAGTTAAGTGCTGGACTTGTTAATTAGTTTAAAATTATTGTTTTGTATGAAAGAAAATATCTGTTGAAAAATCTTAGTAATTAGATTAGAAGAAAAGATTATATTGAATTTGAAAATGTTAAGTTAAATGTTAAAAGTAATATTTTTATTATGAAAATATTGTATTAGATGTGTTTTTACAATAAGGCTTGCAATAAATAACTTAGGAACTATAAATTAACATGGGATATAAAAATCCTGGGCGAACAAAGAAATATTGTGCAAAATTTGAAACGAGAAAATATATTAATAAAGTATTTCGGTCATTACCTTTGTCCTAATATGTTAATCGGTAAAACCCTTTGAGGTCGCTGACACTCACGAACAAACAAACACTACCCTAAACTTGTTGGCCCTCTGGCAATGGAATGCAGCACCTCGTACCTCTCGTATAAAAACTCCTACACCCTCGTTCTGGATGGAACAATTAACAATTACTTACAGCAATGGAACAGCAACTAATTATTCTTAGAATTATATAAGAACTTCTCTGGAACAATGTTGCTTTGTATAATCTTGATTATGTTTTATTTTAGCCTTGATATTAAAATCTCCAGGTTACCTACCTAGGATTCACTTGATGCTGGTACTTTTTTACCCGTACACACTTTTATACGATGAGAAATATTTAAATATTTACTAGCAATAGTTTTTATGCATGGCTGGTTAACTTTTGCACTTAAATTACACACTTGTCTTATTTTAAAATACCAAATATACAATGATTTTAAAGGGATACCAAATTACGTGGCTTCCTTTTGTAGTGCCATAGCGTCTTTTTTCTTGATGTTGTTTTTTGGCAAGGAAGTCCGGTGTCTAAACACAATACAATGCGTCATGAATATTACCCCTACTTTTAAGACAACACATTTCAATCTACCGATCACATGAGTTTATAATTTATGCTTTTAATAATTTTACAACAGATATTTCTCAAACTTTATCACTACACAATCATGTTTTCAATCGTTACATATGTTTAGTTACTTTATACGTCTGATGCACTTGTACCTCCATTTTTAACCACCTCCGTGACTGTATGAGGTACATTCTTCTTCGTAGCTAACACGTATTTTAATCTCGTTGACTATATTTTGGGTGTGTTTGCATGGCAATATTTCTGAATTTAGACTTACTTTATTATAATTATATGTTTGATGAATCATTAGGTGATATGTCGAAGCTACTTATATACTCTTTTTAATTTTCGTATTAATTTTAATTGAGTTATTACTGAAAATCGACTGTAGCCAATCACCGTGCACTTTGCAATATAACACAATATATATAATATAACACAAAAATCTTGGTAATCAAAACTAAATTTTAATAAGCAGTTCCCGAAGAGATTTTAATCATTGAGACTAACTTGACCAAATAAACATTATGATGACATTTGCCTGACAATTTAATTGAATTAGGTATATATTATATAGAAATTCCCATATGCCACAGTGCAATTGTCACTTTGACAACGACAAGTTACCTGAAACTCTTACAGTGGCAAATCACGGTACACAGACAACGATATGTGACGTTTTTGAGGGAGTTTGCGAGAGAGAGCACGATATAGAAGGCACGATACACTGTGTACCATGTTACGAAGTAACTGGAACTGTCTCTGACCTGACGTCACAAGTGGACTGCGCGCTAACATACAGTTGTGTGTGTATCGTATGGTATCACAAAATACACTAGAATTTTTTTTACTTATTCATTTTTTTATCAAGCTCAAATAAAAATGTGTTTATTTTTATTGTTTTATAAATAAAGTTTGCATTCATATGTTTCTATATTTATTATTCATTAAATTGTCCTGCCAAATTACACTCGATGTTTGTATTGATACTGCGTAAATTTCTGTTGAATAAATTCTAAACTGTCTCCTTCAGCAGTTTCACTCGAAAAACTGTCAACCTAAAAACGCTCCACCTTTGGTGTCGCATTTGTAATAGTTGACAGTTTTTTCGTCTAATTGCTAGGCAACTTATTTAATTCTCATTAAATAATCCAAACTTATCCGGTAAATTACAAACCTCTTGTGCCATTAAAATTGAAAAGCGTCAGGGGCGTATAAACCTACTTACACGGCAGCTATAAAAATTATCATAATAATATGCTAAATAAAGTTAATAAAACATGTTGAGCTATAAAACGGATATATCCTCTAATAACAGATAATGAAGTGTACAAAAAATGAGAATGTTAAGGAATGTTAAAGTCTGATTTCAACTGTGATACATTACGGTTGATAATATACCATATACCCTACAGGATGTTACAATTTTCGAAGAAAAGCTCAAAAGTTTTATTACACTCGGTATAAAACGAAAAATATCGTTTTTCAAACATATCGAGCACATTCAAATTATCTAGGAACCAACCTACTATACAAGTACTACGTAGTTCATTCATATCGGACCGTAATTTCGAAAAAAAAGTAGTAAGTTCGTAATAAAAGTAGTAGTCATATTTGCGACAAATTTATAATGCGGCGTCGTGCCCTACATTTGTCGTTGTCGTTACAAACGTTGAAACTTTCTAACTAAAACGGTATAATTAAGCTTTGCTCGCACCGATATATACTTGCGAGAGGGGAAGAAGGACATAGCTGTATACTCAAGTGAAATTATGTTACTGTTTCAAATGTGGAAGTTGCTCGGGTTGAATACCACCTTGTGATGAAGCTTGCGTTTGCTTGGACAAAACAAACAATCCCAAAGAAAGGTTGGCCCCGAGCGTGCACTGCACTTTACTGCTGTTTTATGTTCCCCTTTCTAATAAAAAATTCAAACAGTTGAGATGGTGATATTAATGCGCAATGTTTGCGATGACAATTTAATGGAAATCCAGGCATGTCTTTCCCTCGTAAATATCGCATTACTGGACGAGATGCATATTTTATTTTCGAGACGATCGAGACTCATAAATATTTACTTTCTTCTGCCTATAGCAGAATTCTGTTAGGTTAATTATATTTATTTATAAACACGGTCTACGTATTCTGTTTACATCCGTCTTCACTTTTAATTATCAGGGAAGATATGCACACATATTATTAGAACTGATACCGTTTCGTTAATTGCTGTGAGGAGACAGCTTATGGAATTTCTATCGCTCCTTAATGAAATTATCAAATTAGTGGGCGATAAAGTTAGTTGTATTAATGTTATTATTATGTGTATACACACAGGGTCATGTTTTTGTTGAACATGGGCAAGTTTTTGAGGTTATAATTTTTTAGATTATAAAATTTGAGGTTATAATCATATCGGCGCATTCTTCAATTGCAAATATTGGTAGCTTCCTATAAAATTGGAAGTACCTAAATATGCACCGGGTAATACCGGGAATGAACCGGACCTGAAATACCTGAAATGCTGGATCTGTGCTTTAATCCTAAACAATGGGGATTAGGTTTCCTTATACCTAGAGTTAACCGTTATGCACATGCATTAGTAGAAAATGTGTGTAAAATTTTATTTTTATATCTTTTTTGGTTTACAAATTACAGCCGCTATTCTTGTTTATTTTGGAAACTTTGCAGGGCTGTATTTAACTATATTTTATATTATCTAATTAACTACTGAGAGTACCTATAATTTCTATAACCGGTAAGTACGCTGAAATAAAATAAACTTTTATACGAACTCTTATGGGCTTCGCTCCCATTAAGTTTTTTCCTCTAGTAGGTACTTCATTTTAGACACATTCTCGGTCTTAACAACCGCACCACATAAATTATCTGCATGAAAATGTAATTTTCCAGTATGCGTTGGAAAATAATTTCTCATTTAATGTAGACTGAAAACAAAAGTAGATTTAACTATATACCTCCTTTGCTTAATGCCTCCCCCAATTAGGGCTAAATATAAAATGCCATTAATTACGGTTTTGTCAGGTTCGGAGTGGAGAGTAAATTCTTTTACACCCCTCTATTCTAGTTGATTGAGAGCGGAAGCATTATTTTTATCTGCCGTTCATTATAAGCAAGGGAGACAATTTGTGGCGTGGAAAATGCGTTTATTTATCTATATCCCATCTGAGAAACCAGACCCGATTATTGTGTACCGGATGGCTGATTTTAAATTTTGTTCTTGAGGCAATATATTTTATGTTCCAACTCAACTATAATCTTACGTATAAAAACTTTAACAATTCAAATAATAATTATTTATATATTAGGTACTATTAATTTAGGTACTATTAATATCAATTTGTCGGCAATGAATACATACCTATTCCCGTTACTTTCTATTGATTTATAATCAATGACCACTCGTAAATAGTTTATCTTTAGCTGTCTCCAACCACATATGGTATTCTTAGAAGTTTATAGTTGGTTTTAATATCTACGCATCCTTTTTGCACTTTTCCCAGTTAGCAATATGCGCCAGAAGAAAGGATTTTATTACATGCGACGCATGCTGGTACGAAAATAAGCAAATGCTATTTATATGCAAATGTCTCGAAACATAAATTGTGATGAGTTATGACCTGTATCCATTTCTATGAAAACAATAAGAACAATAACTGCTTAGATTAGAAAACTGTTGAGATGTATGTACGGTACAGATATTTGAATCTGATTTTAATCTATAATAAAAATCTAAAATAAAATATCTTAAAATGACATCTCCTTATCTCACTTATCCTCCGCTGATTTCACTCATTCAGAAAATATAGTGGACACGATTTTTGATGTATTTTTACATTCAGGAAACGGATATTAAAAATCTCCTGAAATATACAGGGATCAACTTTTTTTAAATGGAACACCTCGTATATTTTCAGAATAATTTCTTAATCCAAAAGTATATGATGTATAGATATTTCTAAAAGCTGATCAAGAAGACATCAAAATACCTCGGGAAACAATGCTATTTATTGAGATAATAAATAAAAATAATAGTAAGGGGTAATTTCTTCTATACGTAGCCCAAGTTTCGTGGTCATAATCCGAGCCGTTTATTTCGCGATGTATGTTCTAAAAAACGTGTTTTTCAAATTATTTCACCGACAAGGAAAAAATATTTTATAAAATTCGTCCCTACTAAAAAAAAGTTGTCATTCACATGATGAATGGCCAAAACTACTCCCTAAATGATGGCGAAGGTTCCATTTAGTTATACTTTCATAAAAATTCGCGTGCAGCACAGTACACGTGATAGAAGTGAATACTTCTTTACTTCTTTACAGAGTCGTTGAGAGATTGAGAGAGATATAGTCAATAAGTGACATTTTATGGAATTTCTGGCGTACAAAGGCTTCTTGCTACGCAGATGTGCATCTAATATAAATATCGCTCCATTCGCTATATCTGTTCTCTCTCTCCCTCATATTTGTCACATGACAGATGATGATATAATATGAGGTAAAGTATATACTTTATCTCACTTGCGAGACGAGAGAAAATGTTAGAAAATCTGTCGTGAGGCGACCTTGAAAAATCACGCTCATGCGGCTAAAGAAATATTCACTTAAAAAAACGACATTCTAAACATCTGATTTTCCTCCATGTGATGACGGGTTTTGGTTTTTGTTTTGAATCTGCTATACTTATGATATCTACTTTAGAATGAAAATAGAAAGTGCATAAAATCTATGGTTGGCAGCGGTCAAAAAGCCCAAAATGAGCAGAAAATTGCATATAAATACAAAAATTTCACGAACGTCACTTCTATCCCATGTAGGATGCAAAGAGAAGGAATACAAAATGTATTGTTAGTTGCAAAAGAGCACAAAACGAATTGTGTCACGCTTCCATCTACTGTGGTAAAAAATCGAAAGGAGCGCAAGTTATGTATTTAGAAGCAACAAACAGCACAAAATGAGCACAGAATATATAAAATACAACCTTGCATCTCAGCATCAGCGTCAAGTTGGAAACAAGTCTTGTATCTCCTGTGGATTAAAAAATGCAGGAATGTTTATACCCGTATATCATATCATATCGTATTAATACCGAAATCAGTATACATTAATACAGAAAAATAATGTTAATGCATACATAATATATTATAGATACATTACTTAAATACTCATAGCTGTTTACCTAGCCATAATAGTCGCGTGTATAAAAAAATACAAAGGAGGAAACTGAGATAAACGCTAACAATCCCACTTATGTATTATAATACAATGAGTTAAACGAGGTCTATCTAGTATCACACAGAATAGTAATAGTTATAGTAAATTAATGCATTGTTGGAAGAAATCTTACCAACCAAGGTCTTACAGCAGACTACGGTCAGCAGTTACTGTCTGTCGCCATTAGAGTACATCAAAGGCTTAGCTCAGACGATATGTGCAACTTGCATGATAACACAGAGACAGTATGACGATAATAACTTGCTTTAGTCAAAGCAAAAATTGTAATCGGAATGATTTTCTTTACCTGCTCGTTTTTTGATGTAGAATTCCACAAATTTCTTTTATTATCTTCAGTAGGTACATTCAATACCACCGATATCCGAAGGATAGAAAATCGGAATTAAATAATCATAAGTAGACAAATTAAATTCGGTAAGTAGAGGACTGTCAATGATACTCGAACTAAAGATCATTGCGTTTCTTCACGAATTATTATACATAATCTTCGCAGTAAAAGTCGAAGAATATGTTGCACTGGTCTCTGGAATTTTTGGGGTCGGAGATCATGCATTTTTTGTCAAATATATATTCAAGACTAGCTGTTACCCGCGACTTCATCCGCGCGAATCCCCGAGTTAACGTAGCAATAGCTCGCTCGCACGTTCTTAGCCCGCGTAACAGGCAGCCTTTGTGATATTAAGTGGTGAGAGGGGGAAGCGGTAGGAGCCTTTCGGTGCGGCGACAGCGGCAGCGTGCGCATAGTCCGCGCAGTACTGGACACTGTTACTTTATTACTCGAAGGTAGGAGATTATTACTCGAGGCAAGTAAAAATACTTGAGAGATTTACTTTAATAAATTCATTATATATTAATTGAATGTATACTTTTCTATTTGAATCACAATTTCACGGATTTATTTTTTTTTGCGTGAATACGTAATTCTTTTTTTTAAATAAAAGTAGCCTAAGTTACTCCTTATAACGTCAGCTATCTGCCAGTGAAAGTCCCGTCAAAATCGGTTGAGCCGTTTCGGGGATCGGATTTTGTACACATTTCATGATTTTTATTTTTTTGCGCGGAACCCTTTTCGGAATTCTTTTTCTAAAATAGTAGTAGACTAAGTTACTCCTTATAACATCAGCCATCTGCCAGGGGAGGTTCCGTCAAAATAAGTCTATCTGTTTTGATTAGCTGACACAAACAGACAGTCATGCAGACAGACAGACAGACAAACAGACAAACAGACAGACAGACAGACAGACAGACAGACAGACAGACAGACAGACAGACAGACAGACAGACAGACAGACAGACAGACAGACAGACAGACAGACAGACAGACAGACAGACAGACAGACAGACAGACAGACAGACAGACGGACAGACGGACGGACGGACGGGCGGACAGATGGATGGATGGATGGACGGACGGACGGACGGATGGACAGACAGGCAGACAGACAGACAGACAGACAGACAGACAGACAGACAGACATAATGACAGACAAAAAATTAAAAAATTGGTTTTTGTTATAAGTATTGTATATACTTTTATTAGGATTTAGTAAAAAGGAGTTATTTTGACATTACAAAGAGTCACTGCAATTTTATTTATTAATATAGATTGCGGCTCCAATATGGGGGTTATTTTTGCTATTTATGGTCAGATTCGTCTTAAAACGGTATCGTGGGAAGTCTGGGGTCGCACATTTATAACGAATCGGGAATTTTTTGTCATAATAAACATTCAAGATGCGGCGGCTCTCGAATGTTGTCATTTATGGGCTGATTAGACTCAAACTCCTTTTCGAAATTTTTTGGGATAACAGAGCAAGAATTTTTTATCACAATAAATATTTAAGATTGAGGATCCTAATTCGTAACCTTGTTTTTTACATTAAGTATCGGACACTGCGAAGAGTATCCTATAGAATATTCCAGATCTTATAATTTTTCCCGCTATTATTAAAAGCAAATTTACCGCTCATTCTTTATCGTTAGTAATAGAGTTAGTTGGTGAAAATATGATGATATAATCTTATTTTCACTCTCATTAACACTTGTAATTACAGCTTCTAGCTTGAGCTTCAGCTTCTATAGAATTTTCCAGATTTTATAATTTTTTGCGTTATTATTAATAGCAAATAATTCTTTACCGCCCATTCTCTATTGTTAGTAATAAGGTTGCTTGGTGAAAATAATGAATAATCCTGGACCTTTCTAATAATGAATCCTTTCCTGGACAAATTTTAAAAAAACACTTGTAATTTCAGCTTCACTCTTGAATATTTTTGTGTTACTTAGGTGATTATTGTACCTTGCCCATCAGCTATTTCATAAGGTTATAAACAAAATGTATTCTGAAATAATTTTTAAAATGATCTAGTTATTAATAAATAAAGCTGAATCCTCTTTTGCAGTAGATAGGTAAGGAAACGTCATATTCTTTCGACAGATAGGTACCATTCCCCGCAGTCTTTGTCAACAGGTACGTACCGTGAAATGTGTCGGTCTGTTGCAGAGATAAATGCCTAATTCAATATCCAAAATACTCAAAGAGTTTTACTCAGAGCGGAATTGACCGGAGCGCACCGTACAAATTACTATTGTGATATAGCGGATGTCCTGTAGATCGGAGCACCGGAACAAGGAACAATACGGGCGTTAGGGCAAACTTCGAGAGGCCAAACTAGGCCAGCCGGCTATCAGAAATGTGTTAATGATCGCTGATGCAGCTACTGCTAGCAGTAATGATGCGAGGGGTTAATGCGGCGTGGAATTGTAATACGATGCTCTTTTCCGTTCGATCACTCCCAGACTCAAAACAGGTACAATATTTAGTCTGGGATCAAATTAATATACATAGGCGCTATATAATATAGCGGCTAGTCTCTCTAAATCCCAAGTCACCCACTCCGATATGGACTTCTTTCATTTCCAAACCGAGTACCTAGGTATACTGAGTTTTGTGGTGACATGTTTGAATTCAAACATTAATTTGCATCTGCATAGAGAGTATGGACACGGAGATAGTTACTCATATAATTTTTACATTCATTACTTACACTTATATGTATGCGGGTATTATATACGTCTCGATATTGTCCTTCACTTATGCCTAATGATCCATTTTATACCCTATTAGATTTCTATAAGCCTCCCACCAAACATCAGCCCCTTAAGAACGCAATGAGTTTTTTTTTACAGAATTGAAGCCTCTCTATTTCAATAGGATTAACAAAGTGTTTTCCTAGGAAATATAGTCTGGTATTTTTTTACCAGCGCTTCCCATTGGCACAGGATGTGAATAGATCTGATCCTGCTGAGCTTCAAGCAGCGACGTATTGAGGCCTAGGCCGACTAGGCCCTGGCCTAGGGCGGTAAAATGTTACGGGCCGCAAAAATTCAAGAAGGTATTATGCTTTTTGTGACAAGTTGAAATATAAAATATAAAGCTCACAAAAAATGTCTCCAAATCTTGAGAATTGGAGACATGTACGTCACTAATTTATTTTTAATCTACAACATACGCTGTTCGAGTGTTCTTCGTTAAAACATAACAAAATGAGAGGCAATAAAAAGAATTCCATTTATTTATGACTTGATATATCCGACTAACGTTGTTGTAAGCTGCTGTGAGAAGAATATCGATCAACTGGTCGATTTCTATTGACTAGCGCGGTAGGGCGTACCCGCAGTAGCCTGTCAGAGTTTTGAAGCAGTGCACCGTTTCAAAACTCACAGAATTTGGTTATCTTTCAGTTGAATTAATTTTTTCTTCACTTTGAGTGTACTTATGGGCACTCGCACTTGGCTGCCATTTTTCCAACGGAGAATATTCCATTGCTTAAACCATGCTCAGTCTCCTGTCTCTAGTCTTCATGATTTAACATTCAAACTGTATGTATGTATTATGTTTACGTTTCTTATCGGGGCACGAGTAAAGTATGTATACATCCGGACGAATTATTTCACCACCCATTTGACTAGCCCAATACTGATTTGATTCGTATGGTAACTATGACGTAACCACCAACTTTTTGACCTTAAGATTTGGAGAGTATGTATATATAAGGGCAGATATAAGCACTGGCCGATATTAGCTACAGAAACACAATCAGAAATACCTATATCTATAGGTAATTAAGTACTTTATTATATTGCCTAAATTCATTAATTAAAATGAATTAGGTACTTGATGTGTTTCCAAACATTGCAATTGCGTTATATATAATATAATACTTTATAATATTATAGCTTTATAATACCAGCCTTATAATAGTATTATAACATAACATATCATTTTATAATACCTATTATTAGTGCAGCGCCTGGGGGTTTTGTCCCCGGACTTTTGTCCCCGTTACAGTGAATGAATTTATATGGTAAAGGTGGGATTTTGTTTTTTACGCTATAAATTGCCAAGTTTACCAAAAGTTTACCAAGTTTTTATCATTATTTAAACTTAAACTAAAAAAAATATATTTGAGCATATAATTTTATTTTAAATATTTTTTTATGTATACGTTGAATTTCATGTAAATATACATAGAAGAACATATATATCAAAGATACCTGAGTGCATTAAGGGTCGTAGGGACCTTGAACAGGTAGTAAAATGTAGAAGGGAGAACGGCAGCGGCAGCTGCAATGTACCACTAAACGGATTTTTTCTGGCTAGTTTAGTGCAGGGTTGCCAGATCTAGGAAGTTTTCCCGAATCTAGGGAATGGGTTCATCTTACAAAACCAATTCAGATTTGGGCGATATTATAAAAATAAGTAGAGGAGTAACCACGTTGAGCCTGTTCAAGCGAACGACAGGACGGATTACCTCACTTACAAACTGAATTTATTTATGCCCTTTCAAGTTTTCGACAAAAATATGTTAATAAAAATATATATTGAAATCTATAAGAAGATGCTAAATGAAACGTAATATTCGCCTTCTAAAAAGAAGCTCCGAAGTAGCACTGCTTTATCTAACCCCGATTGGGGAAAAAACTGTTTCCTTTGTGGGCAAGAAGCTGATAAAGAAAAAGAAGCAACATTGAATAAAAATCGGCGATGACAAATTTCATTCATCAATACTATAACTTTAAAAGACTCCATTGTGAATTTTATAGCCGTACAGAAAATTTATTATTATCGATAAATTCATCAAAGAATTTCTGGTATAGCAGATTTACAAACACTTCAAGCAAAATATCATACAGATTGTAATAATTTGCTTAAAGGTTCTATGCACTATCCACGGGGCACATCTAATATCCCGGTAGTGATGATTGGACCCCTCCCCCATAATGAAATCCTGGCGATGCCACTGTATAATTACCTACTCGAAAATGCCTCCAGCTTTTCAATTTTTTAAACGTGCCAACCCTATCTCTAATTGATATTTTAAAAAATACGAACCATATAATCATACTACTTATATCCATACACAAACATATTATTTTTTTCAAATATTATTAAGTATAACCATTTACTAATTCTATTCATTTTAACAATGATCTTTCCATTATGCATATAATTTTAGTTAAATTTTTCATGTAGTGGTGTAATGTTGAAAAGAAAGTTGCTTCACAAATTTTGATGAAAGACGCAGCAATGAATCAAATGTAGGTACAAGTACATTGAAGATAATGACGAGTTGAAAAACGTAATCACTACTTGAAATATTTTTTTCTCAAACCATCCCGAGGCAGTCCCTCAAAAAATATTTTCTTAGAAAAGTTTTAAAAAGATCGCTTCCGAAATGTAAAGAACATATTTTTGTTACATGCTTTCACAGGTTGTGATACTACATCTACATTTTTCAATAAAGGCAATAAGTTAGCCAAAAAATTTGAGAAACGTCATCATTTACACGAATCAGCAAAAGTATTTAAAAATGTCAATGAAGACTCCAATAATATATTTCAAGCGGGTGTGACACGTATTTTGGATTTATATGGAGCTCCTGCAAAAATTAAAGATTTTAATATGTTGAAGTTCAATTCTTTCATAAAAGCAACGGCCAAAAATACAATACAAAATACAAATAATAAAGTGTTATTTTGTCATCATTATCTCCTACAACTGATGCAGCATTTGAACACCTAAAATAGTGTACGTGCTAATCCAGATATGGCTAGGAAATACTAGATTTTGAAAATTGGGGATGGAAGTAATCCAATAACATGTTCATACCAATAACAATGAATCAATTGGCGACTTAGAATGAACTATTGCAAATGTTATTTTGTAATTGCAAAAAGGGATGTGGAGCTGCTTGTGGATGTCGGAAGAGTGGCTTATATTGTTAATATTGTACCTACCTAGTGTAGCACTCCATCTATCATTCAAATAAATGAAGGTCGAAGAAAATACGTATTTAATATGGATAAAAATGTAAGTTTTTTAAATACCTATACATATATTTTATTAATAATTTTTTATTTAATTTTTCTTCATTTTCTTCTTTTCCCCGATTACTCTCTCTATATAAATAGGTTCACTTAATTTTGATATACAAAAATATTCTACAGCCTAATACGTATTTATACGTATACGTATTTTTATTTATTTATACACCTACCTATTTGTTGTTGCAATAACGAATTTGCTTTTCAAATTAACTACACAATTTTTCAATAGGTAAATTTTTTATATATATTATTAGCTAATCATTCCATTTTGAAATTTCATTCACTACAACTGAAATCAAAGGTTTTCTGTTTTTAACGCTCCTGGTGCTCCATGATATTGCAGATGCTGAAAACAGTTGATATCAGGGGGCGTAGCTCAGATGGTAGAGCGCTCGCTTAGCATGCGAGAGGTACCGGGATCGATACCCGGCGCCTCCAATTTTTGCCACAGCAACGTATCACACAACATCTCCTGAATTTGTACTGAAAATAAATAAATATTATAAAATAAAACGCGAAACGGGCCTACCAGAAAGGGAAAAAATGGCTTATTATTGCACCTGTATGCAGTGGGTCTACGGTCTCACCAACAAATGAACCAAGTATTCATATAAAGTGACGATGAAGACAACTTGTTTCAACGTCAATGGAAAACCAAGAACGTTCTGCTTCCGAAATACCCATGACCGTCATTGAAGAAGAATATGAAAAGCCATCTGTTGCAGTTGATCAATTTATTTTGGAGTTGGAATTTCAAGTTGGAGTTGCAGAACTCCAACTTGAAAAAAGAACATTAGTATGTTTGTAACATAGAAGCAATTGGTCCAGAAATTGTTGTTGTTAAGGTAAAATCTGTAAAACAATAAAAGATAATTTAAACTTATTTCCGATGATATTCCCGGAATCAAAGGGAGTGATATTATTAGAAGATTGCCAAATATCTTCCAAAATTGAGGATGATTGAAAATTGAGGTTCAAATTGTTTGTTTTGATTGATACTGAATAAAAATTGCATAAGAAGAGGTTTTTTCTCTTCGACCAAATTATCCTGCATTTGGAATGTGCCTCAGAATGCATAAAATATCCTATTAATGTACCATTAAAACACGAAAGTGGTCAAAGTAACTCCAAAGACCTTGCTCACCTAGTTTTCTTATTTTTTCTTGAGCTTTTAAATATTTTGATTATATTCTCTTTTAATGATTTTTTCTTTACATATATAGGTGAGTAAAAACTGATATTGCCGTTTCTGTTATTTAATTTTATTCCTATAAAAATTGATGTATTCCACTCTGAAACGAAAAATTTATCACAGTATCCCCAGTTTAAATAGTTCAATAAACTATCCTCTAAAGCGCGCATGATATAATAAGGTCAGTGGCGGAAAATAGAGATAATTTATTTTCTTTGTATATATCACTCTGTATATATGTGCAATTATATAATATACATGATCGTAACATCATAGCGTGATAATTATGAAGGTTGCTGCTGATGTTATAGGCAAGGTAGCGAAAGCCTTGTTTATGACTCTCATCAAATAAACAAATGCTTCCTGTCAGCTTTTAAAATCAAGTAGGGGGAAAACCAATAATAAATCTTGGAGGTAAGATGCGAGGGAGTAATTTGCTTTGAGGGTAAATGCTTGAACACCCTAATTCCTAGTTTACGAATGTCTTACGAATGTCAATATTATACTCTATCCTATATGTCGAGGATAAGGATAAAAAAAAATAGTTCAAGTCAATACGACTCTTACGGACCTCGAAAATTGCGATATGGCTTAAAAAATAGGCATGTTTGTATTAACTTACATTACAATAGACTTTGCATTAAAAAATTGTAAATAGCTAGCGATTCAGTTTTTATAACTAAAAGAGAGTTAATATACATTAAGAATTATGAAAACCCTCTCTCATAACATGAAAGATGTCTACGACGATCATGGGCGGCGCATTGATTTTTTGAAATAATGGTTAGAATTCCTAAAAGTTTTCGATAATCAACTCAGTGAGATTATATTATCTTCCATATGATTCTACGACATAGAAATAGAAAAACAGGACCATTATTGTCCTTAAAAATCTCTATTCAAGCTGAAAATAATGAAAAAAAAATAAACATTACAATTTTTTTAATTTAGTTTATTTTCACATGCCCCCTGACAAATGGTATATGCAGGAGTACAAGGAAGGCCCTTTACGACAGGAAGATCTCATGCTGCCACACTGCAATCTACACCCACACTTTTCAAGCACCCTTAGACCAGATCAAATTTGGGGTGGTTGGCTCCATTTGGGCTCCCAGCGATTTGTTTTTAATGTTTCCAGCCCAATCCTTCAGATAACGGAGATGGTTCATCATGGATTAAGGGCCAACTCCATCTTCTGCCGGTTGGGTAAGCAGCTCGCAGCTCCTCAACACTGCTGCTCAATAAGGCTTCCCTTTGTTGGTAAACACATTGAAATGTGTCTATCATCACTAAATTGCACTTTTCTTAATTCATTGACCTTTAATAATTCGCTAATGGGGTCGTATAACTTCACCGCGAATGTTTCCAAAAGTGCAAATATATCATCCGGTATTTCTTTTACACTATCTTTCGATGATAAATATTGGAAAGTCGAAGTTGTCTTCCGCGTACTCTTCCCATGTTTTCCAATATTTAACCTCTGACTTTAGGGCAAAAAAGAACACTGTCACACCCTGTGAACGCGTGGAATCCACGAAGAGCTTGCGACTTGACTGAGTACCCAAATTATTCGCAATAATGTGAGCTGGAATGTATCTTTGATTTTTCCAACACCGTATAAAAACCATAATTCATTAAGACCTAAGTCTTTAAATTCGTAGCAAGAAGCGATGACATCTGTATCGGGACATCTAACTAGTATGGATTTTGCTCCATTCTGGACTATATATTTCAAGTGGAAAAAAATTCTACAACCTGCCTCACAAGCATATTTCCACAAGGGATGTAAATCAGGTTTGTTCTGATGTTTTCTAAAAAAGAATCACCGAAGCCTAAGTTGTATGATCACAAACGTACCAACAAATTACCACCAGATGACTTCAGATTTTCTTGAACATTTGTTACACAATTCATGTCTAACGTATTTAAGAGAGTATCCGCCAAATATATAAAGGGATAACCTTTCAATACCGTCAAATTGCGCTCCAATTATTCTTTAATTACGTCACTGACAGTTTAATTAAGACTCTACTATAGGTGAAAAAGCTGTCGTAAGATGTGAAACATTGGTATAAATAAACACATAAAACCTCACGCCCTAACCTCATAATCTGACAGACATGACAACAATGTTTGTTGGTCACCTCTTTTTCAACTATCTTGGCGTGTGTATGGATCAATTACACGTTACGTTTGTTGTTTTTGATCAATTTCTAGGAGCAGCACATTTCTGCTCTAGCTTTATTTATGCGTTCAGCGCTTTAACGACTGGTAGATATTTTTTTCAGTGGAACCTTTCAATACCGTCAAATTACGCTCGAATTATTCTGGTGCTGTTTTCCTAAGAAACAGGGACACGCAAATTTTCTAAAATATAGATGAGGCAGCAATAAAAATGATGTTATTGTACTTGATTGAAGTACTTGGTGTTGACCGTGTCGACGATAGAATAAAGTTAATCATCGATAAAAACGTCGATGTTAACCAACATTGAAAAAATAAATTCGATGTTAAATATCGAAACCCTAAAAAACTGTTGGGAACTGCCGTATTATTGCACATTAATTTGATCCGTATGATTGTATACGTCATACATCAATAACCCCTCTGCATACACGCCACGATAGCTGAAAAGCATCGATATTTGTTTTGAATCTGCTGTAGATATGTAACTGATATTGATATCTGACATTTAGAAATACCTTAATTTATTCACGAACGTATTGCAGAAGTACTTTTTGTCTGCAAGTTCAATTTATTAAACTGCATACTTTTATGGTGGACATGCCAGAATGGACTTACGATTGTTGTTAAGACTAAATTGCTTGGGGGCACTGACTCGCATCATCGAATGCGCCCACGATTTTCAGGTCCACTTGCTACATTTGGACCGGCACGGCGCGGCGCCGGCGATCTGATTCAACAAGCGTTATTAAATCTCATTAGTATTAATGTGACTAATTAGGATATGCCTAACAATTTTTATTCTAAAATATCGCATTATCGGATTAGGAGTGGGCGGAATTGAAATCGCAAACAGAGAATGTTTGCTCTCAATTTCTAAAAAGTAAAATCTAATTTACTTAGCGAAGGAGAATGGAAGCGAAGCGTTCGAATAGCCAGTAGGTTCTTGTGGATTTAATAACATACTTCGGGAACTAACTTATTGGGAAGTTCAGTTAAGATCTGAAGGAAAAGAATATTATATTTTCCTGTAAAGAGCAGATTTTTTTTATTTTTTTTTAATATTCCAAAGGTTTTCTAAAGTATCACTTAATAATACGCGATGACTTTAAAAATTGTTTAAAAGTTGTTTAAAAGACTTCTAGAAAATATTTCCGTGTGCACTTCATTGCTAAAATGTATAATACACATTATATTGTTTCCCATCTCTAACGAAAGAAAATCAGGTGGTAGCCCAAAAATTTTAGGGTGCAGGGGGTGTGGTGATTTGATGAAAATTATTCATTTTTTTTATTTTTAAAATCTATTATTAGTGTGCATTTAATTGCCAAAGATCTATTATAGTAGAGGGAAAAGTAATACTTATCTTGCATCCCGTAGGCACTTTGTAGCTAAAATGTTTTATTGATGCAGCCTTGTAGGGTATATTTTTTACATTAAGAAATCTGTTGTAAAAAAATCTCGTCTTGTTATTAAGGGCAGAAATGAGCCCTTTGTAGAAAACTATATCACCCTGTAGAGAAATTGGTCATGTATCTGTGCCGCAAATATGGTTACTTTTTCTGTGGAATTTACGGCATTAAAATATGGATGGGCCCTTGTGTTAACATGTGAATAAATGGACGGATGGTACCTAAATAATCGTTTATCTCTGCTTCGGGCGGTTGTAAAAAGGAATGAATTCGACCGCTTTTTTCGTTTACATCGCGAAAACTCCGAAAATATAGGCAACCTGCAAATATTGATCGCGAGCGCCTCCCTCGGTGATTCATACAAGTTTTCACTAGACAAATTTTTATTATATATATTTTGACGTTTGCTGTGGTGCTGTGTATTTTTAGACCCCACTACACAACAATTGTTTCCAGAGTATGAATAACGTTTATCCATACCGCAGCGGGGACATTTTAATAATTTATGAGTACACAATAATTATAATCTACAAAACGTCTATTCTATCAAATTGCAAATTTACTAGCAAGACCTTACTAGCAATGCCGTTGGGGGCGCTGGAGTAAAATTCGTAGGCCGACAAAAAGTCATTCTTTATAAAATGATGCCTGATACCTTAGAAGTTAGAATCATATTTTTACTACTAATAATAATATGCGACATATTTACATTTTACCGGAAACGTAACAATTATTGCTGGCAGCGCACTCGGAGTCTCGCGTCCCTACTCCAGAATTATGCTGCCAAGAATCCCCGCTTCACCGCGAGCGCGCGCGCCAATATCCTTGGCTATAGATGTGACCTCAATAAGAGGGGGCCGAGCGGTACCATCGCTCTTTACCCCTAATATCTATGTAGGCCGAGACCGCCTCGTAAGGGGTAAGCCGCGCGTTTCACGTGACCCTCCCCACAAATGTGATTAGTGTCACGTGAAGTTACGCAGCCTCCCCCGGTCCTGGCTGATGGGACCCACCGACAGAGCCTTGCTTCTGGCGCTCTTGACTTTCTTCGCCGGTGTGTATTACCCCCGGGGGTGTCATGTCGGGTGTTTGAGGAATCCTTCCTGCTTCTCGTCGGGCTTGCTAGAGCCCGGCTGCGCGGCATTCAGGTTGATATGGAGTTGATTTGGGTCTTCGGCCGCTTGTGAGGTCCTGCTTCCTCTGGATCATAGTCCGTGGCCAGCCGGATTAGCGGATTCCCGTGCGATTCCCCTGCGATGACGTAGAGCTTCTTGGCGTGGACCTCACCGCGAGCGAAGACATCGAATCAAGCAGGATCATGAATGAATTTAAGAAGTTAAAATTGCAAGGTAATTCAACTTTAATTAAGGCAAAAAAAAATCGGTACCCAATAATACTAAAAGTTTATATTTATTCACTGCCGCTTTTTCCTTCGAAAATCGGAGAAATTACATTTAATGAAGGTTTCCGTTTTTGTTGCAAATTTTTGCATTTTTTTTGTCTCATACAAGAACAAGAATATATGCATGGGAGCTTATTCTTCTTGCTGGAGTAAAGTTTGCACAGTCTCAAAACTTAAGCAGTCAATGGAAATAAATATCTTTCAAAGTACCATCTCTCGTACTCACCTTTTTTATATTTGCACGTACTTAGTGTACATTGTGGCAATGTTTTTCGGAACAGGCGGTAGAGTGTAATTTTCTTCATCAACGCACCAGCCGTGCGCGTTGTCATACTACCAAACGCAAGCTGTGGCTAAACCAGAAGCCGCCTGTGGACTGAGGCTGTCAAAACGATACCCATTTTACAGGCATGTGCAGATGGTATTCCGCCTCGGCTTGTCTTTGATAAACCTTACACCACACAAACTACTAGTGAAGATGAGACCAGCGATGAAGCTGTTAACTATGCCTTCACAGACAGATCAAAGAAAAAGGAAGGAGCAGGCTGTGGTATATATTCCAGAAATCTACGACTCCGATGCAACTGGACTATGGATAAAAATGCCAATGTAGTACAAATAGAACTTAACTTAATAACGGACAAGACAATCAGAAACTGCACAGATAGTAGACAATCACTACTGGCAATATCTAGTGGAAAACTACGATTTGTAACAGGAATCCTAGCCCGACAATGCCGGGTAAGGAAGCACCCCTATAACATGAGACAAAGTGACCCACCCATCTGCAGAAGGTGTGAACAAGAAGATGAAATGGTTGAGCATGTACTTTGTGAAGGTCCCACCGTGTCATCAACCAAAGAATCCATATTGGGGGAACGTTGGCCTTCTATGGCCAATTTGAGGGAAATGGAATAACTGATTGGAATACAACTATTCAGTTTGCAGGACTAGGCAAAAAAAACTTGTTGGAAGAATTTTTATCACATTAATATCCTGTACACAAAGAAAGACCATTTAGATCAAGAAGTTAAGGATGTCGTTTAATTTGTAATCCGTTTATATACACAGACGAAAACATCAATTGTATAAATTCTTCGAGAGAGATATTAGGTTCTTCAAAACCAATCAATAAACACCCTCTAAAAATGGCCTGCTACAACATTGTCGTCGCAGTTAAAAAGCAAAAAAAATCAGAATTTTTTGAACACTACCCTTTGCACCTTACGATTTTTGGACAAGCGCCCGATTTTGTTTTATTTAGGGATGGGAACAATATTCTTTATGGTACATATTTTAACAATGAAGTGCAAATGGGATGAGAAGGTAGGAACAGCATTTAAGAAAACAAATGAATGCGCTACGTAGTGAAAACGTTGGCACACAAACATCAATATTAAATTTATATGAATACAGTAATTACTTTAAACGAAGTGATATCTACTTTTATTTAGATATTATGGAAGATAATATTTTTTGATAATGACACAAGAAGCGGTGGCACAGACTTTATAATGTTGCCTACGGTCACATAAAGATTTTAAAAAATATGTAAAATGTACCTGTACCAGCGAATATCAATGCAAAGAACTACTAAATCGCAGAAACATTAAATGAATACTACACGATAAATATTACCAGGTTGTAATATTATTTTCCTCTTAAGATGTTCTGTTGAGATGCCCTTACATGTATGATTTCGTCATACATGTACCTCACTCTTACGGAAATAAATTCAACAACTAAAAAACGTGTTTTTTTGTTCACAAAATGTTTAATTTACCACTGCAATCAACAATGTTAATTTTTCTAAAGCTTCTTTGATTAGATCCTAATGTGGTTGACATTAGACCAAATAAATTATTTTTCAGAATACCTATAGAATATATTTTCTTCAATATGTGGCTACATGGAAATTTCTAGGACCAATTTGGCAGGCTAAAGATGAGATAATTAATTATTCCAGAAACAATAAAACATCCTTTTTACTCTCACACGCGAAGTATTAATCATCATAATCAATATCCACCGGTAATGATTCTTCTTCCTCCTGCTCTTCAACCTCTTCGTCCTGCTTGTTTTCTATGCCTTCGGCCTCTGGTGACGTATCAATTCCATATTTAAGTGGACTGTCAGTGTATTTACAATAATCAGTGAAGTATTCCAGATAGTCTTCCTCGTGCTGCGTGAGAGACCTTGGGGGCTGCTCCACTTTCTTGGGGGGCTTTAATGGGGGTGATCGATTTTTCAGCTCTAAACAAATAAATCCAAAAAATAAAAAATATATCTAGCACTATGCCTTCTGCAAATAGTTATTAATTATATAAGGGGATTAACAAGCATTTAATCCACGAGCAAAAATAGACATTCATTATTATTTGGAGATGATGTTAAATGAATGTAATTCAACGTTTTATCCACGATCACGGTCAAAACCATGTTCTGCAAAGAACGTATTTGCTTAAATTGTTAAAACGCTGATTTTCCAGGAGTTGCGGGAAATGTCGAAAATTATGGTGGTGAAGATATTGAAAATCAATTCGAAAACATTATTACTCTTACGTCTGTGACATTCGGTATCTATCCTATCGATACGATATACCTAACGCTGCGCTGGAGCAATGGAGTCAGTATTTCAATTTTCATGCTAGTGTTTTGTTTCTTAAAATTAAATTATTATTTACGTTTTGTAATGATAAAAACGTAAATGAAATAAGAATTGGTATCACATTTTAATGAATATTAGTAATCGATAAATCCTTTACCATTGCAGATATGAGAAAAAGTTTTATATAAAAAATGTAGGCAATAATAAAACAAAAAAATTTGATAATGTAATTTTCTCTCGAATTCTCAAAAATCTCAATTTTATACAGGTATTGGTAGGTGTTAATAGGTTTTTTTACTCTAAATCGAGCGGTTCTTAAAATATGAGCTGTCATATCAACTTCAGATTACACTTTACCTTCATCAAGTTGATTTTATCATCTGTTTCTTTAAAAAAATTCTCAACTTCTGATTTTCTTGAATCACTAGACATTCTGGATCTATATCCTACCGGTTTACACGTTAAAAGAGAGCAATTAAACTCCGTATTTTCTTTATGTCAATATTCTTTTTCACTTACAATGTTATTCTTTAAACATTAGAGTCTAGTGTTTCATGAAAATTCAAAAAATTTCATGAATATTCATAAAAAATCATGAAAAATAATAAAAATAAGCATCGTACTCGGCTTACAAATGTTAATTTAGAAAACACCGTGTGCCTATCTACTACTGATATTAACCCCAATATTGATCCTCTTGTTTCTCAGCTTCAAACCCAAGTATATCATTAATTTTCGTTTGATTTCTCTTTTATATTTATATTTTTTATTATAATATGCTTTTTATATGTTTGTAAATAAGAAGGTAGTAGTGAATTAAAAAATCCACAGAAATTCACAATTTTTTTTATTTATTAATTATAATAGCATAATTAGAATTAATGAATAAAAAATGAGTAAATTTCTCTGGCTTTTTTATTCACTACTACCTACTTATTTCTTCCATACGGCTCGCGACCTGATCAAGTCCAGAAATTACACCCTCAGATAAGCAAAGGTTTGCTCATACCTGCATTAGACTTTCTGGATCTATGTCCATCTATGGCTATTTAACTTAAAAATTTCTTGGAAATGTTATTCCTATCATTGAGTAAAGACTCCACAGCGTCAAACTCTAGTATACTCTGGATTTTTGTTCAAAATAGACCAGTAGAGCCTCAGTGATAACGGTTACTACTTTTGATGACTCCAATCTTCAAATAAGCGATACGCTTTTTCATGTTTATCTTTGAATTTTGTCGGCAAAAATGGTTGAATCACGATGTTTGCTGATTCGTCTAAATTATCGATGATTCTTCCATATTATCCTTGGAAGCAGAAGATTCTGACATTTTTCATAGATCACTGGCATAATAATATTAAGGGAAACCTAATAAAGAAACTCGGTTCTAAAGCAACATTCCCCAGGATCTTAGTTTAACACTTTCGAAATCACAAAATTTTGTTACAATATTATGATAAATATAGTTATTTGAGCTATTTTCATAACACTATTAAAAAAAAAGTGTATTTTCTGCAATCGGCATATTATTCACTTTTCCTAACTTGTACAAACAATATTGTTTATATGAATAAATCATACTGGAGAGAAAAACCATCTTACCTCTTCCTCCTATTTTCTGATAAGCGGGTGCAAACGCTTTATTGACGCTATGTGTTATCCTTTCTAATTCCGCATATTGCTTGGCAGCCTTTTCGGCCAATCTCATAACCATCGTTTGTTCCGCATAATAAATGCCTTCTAATTGGGCCACCTGTTCACTGGGCACCTATAATCATGAAATATTTAATAATTTACTGAATAATTAAATATCAGATATTTTTGAGGTATCGTGGAATTTAACTGTTTCATCGTATATTTCATACATTTAAATACATTAATTAAGGAGTTATTCAGCCGAATGAGGGTAAAGAGAAGTAGGATTGTTCGTTCTTGGTATTATACAATACACCTATCCAAAAAAAAATTTTGATCTCAAGTACGTAGTTTGGGAGAAAATTTATCTTAAATTTGAGTCTTCATACATGGAGTCTTATGAGAGTTCACTCAAAAAATTAAGTTCATTCAACAAAAGTTGCAGAAAAACTATACATATGGACAAAAACTATTTCAGTTATTTATAAATCAGCTATAGATCAGATTATCGTCGTCGAACGGTTTACTTGGGGCGTTTTTGCACGAATGTACACTGCAATTTTCACAAACCAGCGTGGATTTAAGTTGAAGACGACAATGATGACCTTGTAGACGATCCCTCTGTGGAGCCATAGAAGAATTGCACCGACAACGAGACCAAAACTGAATAGCAAACACCGAGGGAAACACAATCTCGGGCCAAAACTAACGTTGAACGTCCAAGAAAAAGATTTAGATTAAAATAAAGTCGAAAATAACCATTACATTTTAATAACAATAGTTTTCTCTGGATTAGGCCTACTGGGGAAATCACGTTAAACAAAATGCGCCAAAAACTCTACCTCTACGAGTCGCTTCCTTCATGCCTCTATGGTGAAAACGTTCCCGGCCCTGATCTACACTGTAAGAAAATCTTGTTTGTACGAAAAAATACCTCTTCAACTGTCATTTAAATATGTAAATAATATTTCTAAATGTTGAAATAATATTTGTAAACAATGTTGAATATATAAGGCTTGTAGAGATTTGAATTATTTACCAATTTGTTACTGACCTTTTTGTCGTCAAAAGCAAAATATGCGTGCAAATCAACATAAACACAAAATACGATTATAAAAACGAAGAATACGATTTCTTCATTTACTCCAAGGGGGACCTTTTACTGCGCCAAAAGTTTTAACCCAACAGTTTTTCATTTTTAAAGATGTAATATGATGGGCTACTAACACTAGATATTTCATGCAGCGGTTAATTTTTGTCATATTACTGTTCAAGAGTTGTATGGTCTCCTTCTAGCACCTAAGAAATAAAGCGGTCTTGATGCCTTGCAGTTTTTCGATTCCTACCTTGTCCTGGGCGTGTTTAGGACAACGAAAAACAAATCGTGATCTTGAAAAAACAATCCCGAAAATATTAGATAAGGAAAAGATAAGGACAAATCTCAAAAACTAGCATGTAGGGAAATATTTATTTTGCCAATCGAATAAACTACTTCAAATAAACATCCCTTAGCAACACATACTCCTCTATTTCACCCTGTATAATTAAATTGCGTCACAATTAAACATTCTGCTATTAGTAATTTAAAAGGCGAAGGATGTACTTATAATCTAAAAAAAATGTGTTGGAAATCGGCCGGTCAGTTTTTAAATTATTCAAAATTCAAATCAGAATGCAAAAATTAATTTTGCAATGCTTTAATTTTACTAATATTAAAATAACTGGATAGGGCTGGAACCTTTGATGTAACTGTAACACTCGGAGTAGTTTCCACAAACACCAAAACACTTTCACTTCGCTCGACGCGCGTTTCGCCAACCAAGTTGGCATCATCCGGAGACGATTAAAACTGTTTTAATCGTCTCCGGATGATGCCAACTTGGTTGGCGAAACGCGCGTCGAGCGAAGTGAAAGTGTTTTGGTGTTTGTGGAAACTACTCCGAGTGTTAATATTAAAATAAGATACTAAAAATATTGCTTCTAGCGAACAACACCATTTGCAAACTGACACATTACAATTTTCAAAATATAATTTACCTTGTCCAGTGATATAAGTTCTTGTCTATATCTTTCCTCGATTCCCTTCATCATATCCATTACGGTAAGATTGGCGTCATTAGGTCCAATCCTAGTCTCATACACATCTTCGACAAAAACATGTAAATTCAGTACATCATCAGCCATAATCAGAGCTTTAAATTCATCGTTGATTAACTTTAGTGCAAGATCCTCCAAGTACACAACACGTTGCTCTTCCCATCTGAAGATATTGAATTTATATAAATTAGAGAAATCAAATTCTGATTATTCAAAGGAATAGATAAGCAATAATTGGACGCCGTTATGCAAAAAGGAACCAACGCCAAAAACTAAGTTTTGAGAAACGAAGGTTAAAAGTGTACAAACTATAATTAAATCGGCATGAAATTATAGATGCAGATTTGTGCTTTTTCTTGCGTTAAAACTCTGTCAGATTTGCTGCTGAAAAAATTTAATTAAGAGAAACAATAAAACAATTTATTATCTTCAACTTCAAGAAATAAACAAAATAAGAAAATAATAATTATTATTTAAATATTAATGTATAGTATTGTATAGTATGTTTATTATATTTGTTCAGGTTCAAAGTCAGGGACACCTCCAAATCCATCTATATCATCTTCAATATTGTTAGATTATAGATTGCTACATTTGAATTTCTTAGGGAAGATCTAACAATATGGTCATCTGCAAAAAGTAATGAATAGAAAGTCTTACAATCTTTGGGAATGAGGTGCCATATTGATTTTATATCCTTGAGTGTTTTGTTCAATATTCATTTTCCTTCAGGCCAGAGTATGTTAAGGTCTGTTTTATATAAACCACTTTTAGGACGACCACGGATTTTCTTTGAAATATCAACTTCTACTGATATGGTATTTTCGTTCAAGTCTTGCTTCACAAAAAGGGAAAACGGCTTTTCTCTTAGTATAGTTATCTCCCTTGTCTTTAACCAATTTATCTCTTCTCCATTTATTCCCTTCTTTAAGTTTTAAATTTTTAAATAAAAATTCTCGTAAAATATTTTTTGTTGAGAAACTAACCACATTTACCTTATTTCGTCCGTCTACGTAGAGTTCGTACATTTTCGTGAGAGTCATATCTACTGGTAAAAATGAAGATTCTGTTTCTGTTAAACTCATTTCTGCTTTGTTCTTCGGATATTTTTGTTGTGCATGATAAAGTACACTGGCAATCAAAAGGTACAAACTCCTTAGAAGCAATTCGTTGCTTCTTATAATTCATCCATTCCTTACGCTTATATATGTTAGTTTTTCTTTCTTCCCTCGACATACCGTCAAATTTTCTTTTTCTGCCCTTTTTTGGGCTTCCTCTATTTTTTTTTTGTTTAACATTACTTGAATCGTATCCTATAGAAGTTTCCAAAGGTACTGATATTAGTGCTGCATATGTTTTTTGTTCAGCATCATCGTACAAAATTTCGTCATTTGAATCATCCTAGGAAAAATAAAGGAAAAAAATTAGAGAAAAACAGGTGCGAGCAAATATATCAAGACATACATTTCGCCTTATAGGAGAAGAAACATCGCTATCTATAATAAAATCCGGATCTTTGACCGAATCATCCGATAGATTCTCTAACAACTTCGCAATCTCAGGATTCAAGGTTGGTGGTTCTGAAGAGATATTTGAAATATCTCCTGTTGTTTCTCTTAGATTTTCTAAAAAATAGATATTATTAAATTATTCATGTTTAATAGTCAAATTTAGTTTCATACCTTTGGTTTCTGTAATAACTGTAGTATTACACATATTCAATAGTTATTTATTACGCCATGAAACCATTTTACACCACTTTTATAAACTAATCGCTAATCGTTACTACCGCAAGTTTTTTAAATGTTTTATATAGGGATTTACCGTGTAATTACAACGAAACTGTAAATTATGATAATACTCATCCGATCAAGAAAAATAAAAAACCGTTTCGAGATATTTTTCTAAGGTTTCCCTTCACAGTTTTAAAATTTTAAAATTATCGTTCATTTTAATCATACAGGGTTCTGCACACAGTTTATTTAAATATACAGATTTTTCGTGACACATGCTTATTAAATGTTTTCGCAGGCACCCTGTATAAGAAATGTCAATTCTAGCTACTGAGGCAGCTAGAGGCATGTAAGCTTACTTGAAAATAAGAAAAAAATCCATTACTTACTTTGTTTTTAAAAAGTAAGAGATACATTTCCAAGTGTATTATGTTTGTTCGGGTCAAATCTTGCAACTGAATTTGAAAGCAGTTATCCACAACTGATTGAGCTGAAATTTTGCATACACGTTTAGTTTGTATTGAATGCATGTTTAGTAACATCATTCTAAATCCAATATGGCAGACCGCCCAAGATGACGGACTAGTTATTTTTTATGTACTTCCATGATACGTGTATCAAATGAAAGGGTTCGCTGAGAAGAATACGAAAATATAATGACGTCACTCTAAATCCTATATGGCGGACTCCCAAAGATACCAAACTAGTTACCTATTTTATATGCACTTCTATGATATGGATATCAAATGAAAGCGTTCAAGGGAAAAACCCAGTCCGCCATTCAAAGTGGTGGAAAACAAGATGGCCGTGATACCAATTTTAAAGAGTTATAACTCGGCAAAAGTTGGCGAGTTCCACAAAAGGATGCCAGTTATACAAAATACCATTTCCCAACGTATTCCATACAAGGTTTTTTCTAATTTTCACCACTTTTATATTTTAAGAAGAAAACTTGAAAAGAATCCAGTACGTTGTAACTGTGTGACAGCCCACCACTTTCATTCATAGCTTGTCAGGTCTAAATAACCTACTATGAAATGAACTTTACAAAACCAGTTACGTAATATTTTACTATTCGTAACTGGTTGTGAGAAGTAAGATGTTTCCTATAGTCAAAGGGTTTTGGAAGTGACCCTTTACGTGTCAAAATTAGAAAAAATAACTTTATAATAACTAAGTTTATTTTCTTCTTTTTAGAGCTTTACACAATGCAAAATGATTATATGGGATCCTCTGCTTGGAGGTACATCTTTTAGCTGACAACTGATACACTCATCAGTCCAGCCTTATTTCGCAGTGTCGTGGTTTTTATACCAGGTTTGCTCCAAATATTAAATCTGTTTTCCTTTATCTCTAAATTCTTTTTATATTTTCTCTAAATATTCTATTCGCCAATTTACGATTCCATTACGGCAGCACGCTTATTAATAATTTTAAATTTGAAACCAAATTTTTTTTAAGCTTATAGCTAAATTTCAATTCGGGTGAATTTCAATAAATCAAGTAATTTTAATGTTTTTACAACTTCTACTTAAATTCAAAGAGGGCTTTATAATTAAATAGATGATTTTAACTAAAGAAAGGGAGACGGTTTTAAGTTATGTTAAATTCTCTTTTAACAGTATTCCTTCTTTATAAACTAGGGCTATATGTATCGAGAAATTGCGATTCAAACATATAGTACCTAACAAAATCTGTCATGTGAGTATATGTTAGAAATATCCACTACCTGTACAGATGTTCCATACACAATTATAACATAATATAATATAATTAAGTTCGTCCATCCATCAATCCAGACTATCATATATCCTAATTCAGATATTAAGTATTTTAAGGTGGTTAATATTTTCTACTTACGATATCCCACCTTCCAGTTTATCAATAATCTCTTGCATATTTTTTATTTCCACATCGAACATCTCCATTGCCGTTCTCATACCCTCCCGTATATGATCTAGAGGCAAAGCCAGTTCCTCGGAATGTAACAGCGAGTTCAGATTTTGCATTTCCTTGAAACGAAAGACCTCCAATAGTTGCTCAGGCTCAGTAAAATAAAGATTAGCTGGCTTATCCTCGGCAAGTTCCTCCTTAAATTCGCTCAAAATATCACTTAAAGACACCCCCCGCTGTGTAATGGACAACCGATATCTACCAAATATATCCTTTTCATCATTTTCGTCGGCAATCATGTAAATACTGTCTCTCCTAGAAGATTGCTGTTGGGATTTCCACGTCATGGGACTAACAGTATGCAAGAATTTTTGATACGTTTTGTAGTGCCTCCACTTTTCTTCCAAATTAAACAACGAAGATCTAAGTGCTGCAAACTTCTTGGCAATCGCCTTGTATTCTTCATATTTGTCATAGGCGGCGGCGGACACTTGCTCGGATTCCTTCAGAAGCTTCATTGCTGAAGTGTGGTCCATATACAATAATTCCTCGAAAACGTTTACGTACCTTTGATAATTTTCGTTGATAGTATCTATAATTTTTTGTTCCAACAGCAGATTTTCTTCTATTATCATTATGTCATCTTCTCTATATCCGGTTATAATTTTTGTACGTAGAGAATCGCGAACTGTCTGAATGTAATCTCCTATTTTCAATTTATCAGGGATAGGCCTACCTAAAATAGATTAAGGCTTAAATTTAACAGTTTAAAAGGCTTAAATTCAATAGAAAATATTTTGTATTAAATCTTTTTACTAATCTCATGACTACTACTAAATTATGTAAATTTATGTGATATTTTTTGAGTAAAGAATACAAGATTGTTATTTGCATTACTTAAGATTTATTTGCATTACTAACCTTCGATAATGTCAAAGTACTGCGGATCTATATCCAGCATAGTCTTCATAGACTGAATTGTTGGTTCTTTCACATACAACCGATTGAGCAGATCTTTCTTCTGCCTGTCTTTATAACTTGGCCTGTGATGGCACTTCAACTCCAACTCTCTGACTCTGATATCATTCCTCCACGCCTTATTCATTACCTTGTGGGCAAACTCCTCCATGTCTTCAGGGTATTTAAATGGCGAGGGCTCATTCTGCAAATCCTTCGCATTGCTTTCGTTTATCTTTACACCAGCAGTAAAGTATCGTTTTCGTACTGGTGTTTTAGGTTTTAATATGCCTTGTAACTTTGAAGATATTCTTTTTCTTACTACTACTTTTGGCATCTGTGCCTTGACAGGTTCGCGATTTGAACATGTAGAATTTTTTGATTCAAGTGATACGACATCTGGCATTGTGAAAATTATGCGAATACTCTGCGCGTTGTCAAATAAACTGAATATAAGTTTTGTCAATATTACTAGGGATACGTCTAAATATAGGATGTATTTATGTTGGCAGCTACCTTGGAAAACTGTCGGCATTCCTTGCAAACAATGTAGTTAGGTAAAATGGATATATAGTAGGGGTGTCAGAGAAAAATAGCGAAACGGTAGCGGTTTTGAAAACGGTATTTTTTCACGTTTCTCTCAATAATGGAAAAAGTAGTGATTTTAGAGAAAAAAGTTTCGAACAAATGTTGTTCAGCGGATGATGTTACGTTTTAAATATTTAAAAAAGTCACAACAAATTTTTCGCTGCAGTATTTAGTGTCAAAGTTATAGAATGCGAAAAAATAAAAATACGATAAAATATAGGAAACATTTTCCTGAATTCGTTGAAATTGGAGCACTAGATAGCCATTAGAATGCTTAACAAAAACGCGCTGCGTCCGATTGACACATTTTAATACGACGACCTATTGAAAAATTGTTAAGTTGAAACTTCGGAACGCTTTCCAGTCTGTCATAGCCAGAGATATGGAGGGGGAAGAGAATAAGTGACAATATACGCGAACTGCCTAATAAAAATCAGCAGTTTCTGTAGTTTATTTACGTTGTATTCCTGTGTTAGTATCACAAACTCCAGAAATTAAATAATTGATTTTGTCTGTTTATTTATTGATTTTTTCATTTTCGATTTATCTTGTGCTGCTGTGAAGGGGGTTCAAATAGGAGACGGTTACCAACGCAAAACATTAGTTGTCGTAAGTACAAAATATTAGGATGTATTATCTCACGGAGTGTCAACATTAATGTTTTTATTCTCTCTTAATACTAAAATAAAGTTTTGTTTTATATAATTTTACATCCAATCAGTTATTCTCGCAGATTTACTAGAAACAAAGATTTACAAGAAGAATGTCTAAAAGTAAGTACCATGTATTGATAAAGAACAGAGGGCCATAGGTCGCCCATAGTAAAATTTTTCAATTGGACGCAGCGCATTTTGTTAAGCATTCTAGAGGCTATGTAATACCATATTCCCATATTGTATCATTTTTTTTCACATTCTCTAACTCTGGCACTAAATATCGCAGCGAAAAAATGTATGCGATTTTTTAAATGGTTAATCCTTACGTAAAATCATCCGCTGAAAAACTTTTGTTTGAAACTTTCTTCTCTAAATCCATTACTTTTGTCATTATTGAGGTAACTTTTCATTTATTAAGTGAAAAAACTACCGTTTTCAAAATCATTTTGACAGTAAAAAAATTGTATAATAAAAGCCACTCTTATCTCGCTCACTGTAACTTTTTTAAAGGCTTACTATTTTATACATTAAGATCTTTCTTTCAAGTCCTATTTCAGCGGGGTCCGTCAAAGTCATGACTAATATACTTTTATAGACTATTATAGAAAATACTTAATAATAATTTGCCATTTCGATAGGAAATTTGATTCTTTACAAAAAATCGCATTATATGTATATAATAAAAATGCACAGTTTTTGAATTACACTTAAAAGACAAATTCTGTTCTCAAAAATCTAAGACTAAATTAAATAGCACTTTATGGATTTATCATTTTAAAGGTACAATTGAACAATTGAAACAATAAAATACTTCAAACAAATTAGTTCTTTATTAAATTACATTGTCAATAGTCTATAGTTTATATCATGCGAATATTTTTGTCGGTCGCAAAATAACCTATCATTCTGACGGGTTATTCCCTAAAAAATTCCGGAGAGAATGCCGAAAATGTCACATTCTTGCATTAGTGCGTTTTGTTTTGTAGTAGTTCATGTCACAGTTAGTTCATTCGTTACACAGGGATGGGAAACGAATAATAGGGAACATTCCCATTATTTTTTATTGCATAAGAATGTTCTACCATACTGAAAAATAAGATATGCAAAATATGACGCCTTAATTCCCAATAATAAATTTGTTATAAATTATTAAAGTCTCGCGCGCGAGACAACCGTTTCAAACAGGTTCAAAGTCGTGCCGCCACAGCCTACAACTTACAAACGATGAGGAGACCGATTCGGTCGACTACGGGAGATCTCAGCACTCGACCTCTTGATTTCATACTTCATTCGGTCGCTTTCCGGCGCAACGCCTACCGAATATTGTAGTTTGTGACGTCACAGCTAGTTTCGAACCGCTCCATTTTTATCGTTGCTTAGATCGTTCATACTGATCGTGCGGAATTAGAAATCTTGTTTTTTTTTTTCAATTAAAATTTTAGTCATGTTCCTCCCTATCTCGGGTAATAGATATCCGAAATTATAAACGGCATATAATATTGGATGTATGGATGGCTTGATTATTTTCTGGTTAGCATATTGTCCAATTTCATGTTTCAGGGACCGTATCATTAGCTGCATTTCTTCGTTGTATTTTAATCAATACTGGGGTCCAGAGCAAACTTCTCTACTGCATTATAAAGTTTCCTCCTGCAATATGCGACAATCAATTGCGCGCTTAATTTATTACTGTTCCTGTTATGTAGTTTATCATATACCCCGGGACTTATTACATTATAAGGCTACGCTTCTTTGTTGGAAAGTACAAAAGAATAGAAGCCGGGCAAGCTAAGCGCTACCTTATATTGAATATACCCATATAAAATATTAAAACATTTTATATGGGATCTGCAATTTATTTAAGAATAGATAATATGATTAACACGGAAGTAATCTAATTTTCCATATTATAATAGTGCTATGAACGCTATAAAAATGTTATTTCCCTCTGTTTGTTTACTGGAGCCAGTGAGGCTAGTAGCGCGTAAATTCGTAATTTATTTTGACGGAGAGGCAAGTGACATACATTATATTTTGTTTTTACCCAATATAATTATTACATATTACTACTAACTACTCTATACAAAAACTAACTACTAATTTATATCTTACTATATCTGACTTTTTTTCTTTTTTCTCCTTTCTTTTATTTCTTTCTTTATTTTGTTAAACTTACTAATTTAAAATTTACTGTATGTGAAATATCAATAAAAGTTTAAAAGTACATTTTTCAAATAAATTTTCTTGAATTTATTATAGTATTAAATTATTGTGCTAGCGAAATAGTATTAGTTACACCGAAATTATGACATCTGTCATAACTGCCATCTTAAAGTCGATAAAGTAAACAATGCTTTATTTCCAAAGGCAACTTGATATTATTTCAATTTTTATTTTATTAAGTCATTTCAGTTTGTGCCAACACTTTTAGGACATACGTTATTTATAGGGCATATATTTTTAGAACTTTCCAAATCGCTGCAAGAGTTGTTAAAAAAAAGAAAACCGATATTATAATGATTCTATATGAGAGCTAAGGGGTCCAAGTAGGTTAAAAAAAATTAGTGTCAAATGAAATGCACAAGTGTAACTTCAGCATTGACTCAAAAAAAAATTATGATATTTCGCGCTAAAATTAATTAACAAATGTCTCATGCCAAAACCATCAAACCGATTCTGATCGAGTTTTAGGATTTCGTTTTGTAATACTTTAAAGTATTTAAGTTCACATTTACATTAGAATTGAAAAATTTGTTACCTGTCAGTTGAGCGCTTCAAAGTTACCTCAATTTTCGTTACTTTTTTTCGGTGTTATTACTATATAGTAACGAAAATATATCATGTTATGCGAGTATTAAACTAATGCTATCTTTTAGAGAATACTATAGCGGACAAATTAATAAGTATTGTGTTTTTTCTTAAATTCCATACATCCAAAGATATATAGCAAAATATTTGAAAAAAATCATGATTTTAGAGATTTCTTCACTTTCCAATTTTTCCTGAAATTAGTACACATTTTTAAGCCGGAGCAAGTATGTATTTTCATTATATATATTAAATGTGAGCGAATCCCACAAAAAACTAAAATACTACACTGTACAACTCTACCAATATTTGGTAAACGGGAAAGGTGTCTACATGGAGATAAAAACTGTCCGAATATTACGAACGTCTGTTGAAGTGTCAAGTCTTATTGGTTTTAAGCAACGATGCAATTATAAGCTTACAAAAGATGGTCCAAATTTAAGCAGTTTCCCACCTTCCCTATTCAATTACGTCCTCTTATTTCATTACTAATATGAATGTATAAGTACCTAGATTTATATATCTTTAGATTTAAAAGTTCCATGGGGAAATTTAGCAACGCTGCCGGTCTCTTCGTTGAATAAAATGCAAATGTGATCCTCAATGCACTATGAATTACTGGGCAGCGAACCCGACTAGACGCATAAACATCGACTTTTTCGTCTATACAGCAAAGTACGTATCCCACAATTTCATATTCAAGAGCGCTATGTCCCACACATATTCATAAATGTTGTTGTAATGTATTTATAGTAGTGAAGATACTTATCAAATATCGAAGATTGCGCTGTAAACAAAGTTTAATGGGAATATGGCCAGCACTTTCCTATAATCTAATCATGTACGTTCGCAATATTTTATCGACATTAATATCTCGAAGAGTTTATATTATGATGCTTATAAAAGCGAATTTATTGATCTTTACATAGATAGATATCATCTCTACTCTTCCTTCGACTGAATATTCTCCAATATAATTTATAACACAGGTCCTGAAAAATGTGAGGCGGGGAGGGAAAGTAGCTAATTCATTTGACCATCGTTAGACCACCGATTGGATTCGTTAGACCACGTTTTGTTTTCTAGTTATTGACAAAAATAATTTTACCTTCTACCTTCGCTCAGCCCCAACAATTTTATATAACATAATTTATCCATAGCGTATTCGTTTGATCTTCGTTAGACCATGACAGACCACCAATTAGTTTCTTTGACCACCCTCAGAAAAAATTATATTGAAAATTCAAATCAGGGGTAAGTTTACCTGTCTCTCACATTAAAGGGGTGTGATTTAAGAGGTTGTTGACATTCTGTATCATTAGATCAACCCCAAAATCATAACCAACCAATTGTCCAACCTCATTTTTATTAGACCACCCATAGGATAGTCAAAAAAGGTGGATGAGTTAGAAAAAATTAGTAACAAAGATCTCTGAAGAAATGAGTAGTCAGTAGGGTTGTTATCCCCTCAAACGTCGCTCTTTGTCGCATAGGTGGAACTTGTTGGAAATGACCGTCATCTTGAATTTTTTTGAATTTATTGAATATCTCGTAAAGTATACGAGATATTTTTTTATATAGAATCAAAAGCTACTTATAATAGAGACTATCTATAATTTTCAAGACTATTGACCAAAAAACAAAAAAGTTATTGAAATCTATATGAATTGGCAATATGAGTCTTTTGACAATTTGGTTAATATCTGGTTTGGTTAAAAATCTCAAAGAACCCTTTTTTGGGCAGAATAAAAAAATTACATTACACGAAAGAAAAATGTAATAAGAAGATTCTAAATATTTTTGTAATGGTAGAAAAACAAATATAATAAGAACAACATTATTTGGTCAAGAACCAGGACACTTAGTAATTAAAATAAAATTAATGTTACTTTATAAATCGTCTTCTTCATCATCATGCACTATGGCATATAACAGCTTACACCTTAGCTCTGACCACATTTTGCTGAGCACTTTAAACCAACTTTTCTGCAGGAACAATTCTTCAAGCAACTACTTTCTTTGCAATTGCCGAAAATTTATTTCAATAAGTCTGAGGGTGCTGTATCTTCTGTTGTGGTCGTAGGTACTAGATATCCATTTTCGTCAATTTTCCAACCATATTTGAGTTCCCCAGCCATTCTTGAATCTAGAGAAATATACAACGTAAACATAATAATAAATGTACCTTTACATAAATAAAAAATTTCACTAAAATTTTCACTTGAAAATACGTCCTAACAATGTTCTGTTTGACAGATTATTCGGCTTTGCCTTGAAGTCATTCGCATATATAGTGTGTGACGTAACTGTTTAATATCATGTATCTTCTTTGGGCACCGGTAAAGATTTAAAAGAATTTTAGGTCCTGATTTAATCGAAACTGCGATGTCTGCATTCTTGAAATACATCTAGGTCTCGACACAGATCTTTGTTTTCTTGTAGCAATTTTAAGAAGCACTTTTTTGATTTATTGTACAAAAAGATGTTGTGTCACACAGCCTGACGTGTATAAAACGTATGTGTTCTTTTGTATGGCCTAACTTTGTCTGAATCTCATTTATTTTAGAAATTTTGTCGCCCTTTGCTACTTTTCCTGGTCAAAGAAAACATACATTATTTCCTTTTATGTGATATATAAGTAGAACCATAATATCTGTATCCTCAAAAACCACAGTTACATCTGTTTTAACGCTGGACAACTGAACAGCCGTCGTTACGCCTGGTATATACGGTAATGTAATTTTGATAAACTTCTTTTTATTTTGGCTATTTCTTAAAAAGAGATCTTGTAGTGTGAGAATTATAGCATGCAATTGGATTGAGACTGCTACGTTCTGTTTAGATCTGAACTTCTGTAAGTTTTCCTTTTTTCCAGATTTTCTAGATTATAACCATCAAAAACGACTAAGGAACTTTTGTTATATGTATGAACAATATAATTTACATACTGCAAGAATATTTCCTGGTACGTTGCTGGTCTTTGCCATTTCACCTTATGCAGAAGAAATCCATCATCTATGACATAAAATGTCTCGTTATTTATGGAATGATCTGAAAAAGTGTGCAAACTGTCAATTTCTTTTAAAAGTTGAGATTTTAATCTCTTGTTATATAAGATCGCCAGGATCGTTATTTGTGTCACAGATCGGCTTTACAGAGGATACTGTGTCACGAATATTACGTAAGGTATCATTAAACCATTTAACTTGTGGCTTTGATTTATGTGGGGTTATTTATGGAAAATTCAACAACACCAAGCTTTGGTATGTTTTAAGAAGAAATTCTGAAAAAAAATTTATACTGATCTTGCTCCTGCCCATAAGAATTATATATTGCTCTGTTTGAGGAGGGTAGGACCTCATTTGAGTCACTTTTTGCGAGGTTTATTGTCATTGCATGTTAATTGTGGCTTCACGTTTAAAATTTCAGCTGATACGTGTTTTTGCTGTATACGGGATTTCTCTAATGTTTTACTAGTCTTATCATTTGTTTTGCTAACACTAGGTTTTTGGGAATGCCTATCAGATATACTTTTTGCGGTTTTAATCTCAATCTGTTTTTGTTGAGGTTCTAATTCTTTATGCTGCACATCAGAAAACTTATTTAATAGTTCAATCTGTGTATTCAACAAACTTTTTCACGTAATTCATTTATTATGATGTACATATTATATATTAGAGTTAGTTAACATTTTTTGTTTGCAAATTAAGCATTTCGATACGATTTTACTTGGACTGACATGTGTTTTCAAACAAAGTTCAAGTAAAATATTATAGTTGCAAAGTCATAGGCGTACCGTTTGCGTGAGCTCAAATTGTTTTCACGGTTAGGTGTGCTTGTATTTAAAAAATTATTTTTTAATGAAAATTTAATTTTTAATGATAATTTTGTAATGAAAAAGCGTTTCTAAACAGGCTGCCATTAAGAAGTATACATGGTGTGCTAGGATAATATATGAATACAATATATGAAGATAATATATGAAGATAATATAATAATAATAATAATAATAATAACGTTTATTTGCATAAATAGTAGATTATAAAACATGAACAATGTATATATGTATAAATGTTAGACAGTATTAATAACTAGCTAAATTTGAAAACAAACAATTTAAATTCATAATAATACGCAACAATAATAAAGTACAGTAAACACATAAACACATAAAGTTGCAAATAAACAAATATACTCAATAAGTGACTTAACACTTGATGATATGTTCCTTCTTATGAATTTCAATTTTTATGTGTGAAAATGGAGGAAGGCCAGAAGCGTAGCAGCTAAATAGTAAGTAGTTAGTTTTTTCTAAATTTATTGTTAGTAGCTAGTGATCGAACCAGTTTTTAATATCCGTTAAGTCCTTTTCAACACTTATTTTTAATTCTTCCCATCAGTTGGCTTTGAAAAATATTGCAGTGTCATCCGCAAATCCTATAATATCTGCTCTACACAAGGATAGAGAAAATCATTTATATAGATAGAGAACAAAACCAGACCCAACACTGTACCTTGTGGCACTCCATATTCTACAGGTAGTGTATCACCTATTACATTATTTACTTTCCCGCTCTGATGTCTGTTGGTTAGGTAACTTTGAAACAGTTTTAAACTAATCCGTCTGATACCAATGTCATCAAGTGATTGTAAAAGTAAAGAATGACTAACTGTATCAAACGCTTTTGATAAGTCAATAAACGTACATGACAGGGTTTTGACTGATTTAGTGCAGAGTGGATTTTTGTTGTTAATCCTACTATTGCATCTTCAGTCGACACATTCTCTTTATCCAAATCGGAAATTATGTTATATCTTGTAATATAAGCATTTAGTCTCTTTTTTATAATTTTTTTAAAAACTTTCCTTACATTTGTTATAAGAGATATGGGTCGATAGTTACTGCCGTCAAGATAATATAACAAGAAAATATATGAAGTCCCAGGGATGATTCTTTAACTTATCATTTATTGTCATCAGAATATGCATATGCTAATACCCTCCAAAAGGCATACTGGGTAAAATCATGTCTGAAAATTTGTCACTACTTCCCAGTCTATTAGGAAAAGTTCTAGTTAGGACTACTAAAAAATATTAAAAAATATTATTTCCTTATTATACAGTTCAGAGACGAGTATTTCCTATCAGTTATTTTGTGTTGCCTTGAAATATTCTAGTCATTCCTAGGCAAGAAAATATTGCCTTTACTTCAAGAAATTTTGTAAGGAATGCCAAACATTTCGAACGATTTGTGGAAAAATATATAAAAGTATCTTATTTATGGATTACATATAAAGTATATGAATCTTGAGGACTATTACTAATATCATTATTACTACAAAAATAGAATAATTTGAGTGAGTAGACAATATACGTCCACAAAATGTATAACGGATCGTTCCATATTTTTCGTGTCTTATTTAATCAGAACATTGACATTACGCCTGCGAGTGGGTAATGTTCTTTAATAATAAATAATCCTACCTGAACGTGTATTACAGACTGACAGATAGAGTAGGCGCTAATGCTTGGCTGTGAAAAAAGCCGCCCATGTTTTTGTCTTCTAACAGTAATTACATTCCAACATGTGGTCATAGCTGATGCTTTTAATCATATAGTTATATCCCTATAGGGAACAAAAAGCTAGTGCTGTGTGTGATCGTTTATTGAAAGTGTAAGTCATTCAATCAACGGTGTGATTATGGTCTTCCTCAGCTATCTTGGCATGTACGTCATTACAATCGGACGGATCAAATTAATGTTCTATACAGCAGTTCTCAACAGTTTTTTAGTGTGTCGATATTTACACATCCAATTTATTTTTTCGATGTTACCGGTTAACATTCGTTAACGTTTTTCGTTTTCATCGATGATTAACTTTATTCTATCGTCGACACGGTCAACACCAAGTACTTCAATCAAGTACAATAACATTATTTTTATTGATGGCTCCTATATGTTTAGATTTTGTTATATCAAATGATCGATGTCAACATCGATATTTTAGAAAATTTCCGCAATCCTATTTCTTAGGAAAGCGGCACCAGAATAAAGCGGACATATTTTGACGGTATTGAAATGTTTCACTGACTATAGATAACAGTCTTACAGCGCCGAACGCATAAATGTAAAGCTAGAACACCGTCATGTTTCTGACGGTGTTCGTAGAAGAAAATAAAAAACAATAATTAAGAACCTGGTCTCGCGGACCCCACATCTATTGAAAAATATAGACAACGTTTATTGTGATGTCAAAACCAATTTTTAATAATTTGTAAATGACTATAAATTAAAGTAGAATATGGTAATTAATAAAACAAGTGAACTATTTAATAGAAGTATTAGAAAGGAAAAATGTATGATAATCATTAAATTTCATCATCATCATCGTCGTCGTCATTATCATCATCTTCAGATCTTGAACCCAAATTAATAATTATTAACGGTTCAACCTCATCGTAACGTACTTCACGTTCCCAATCTTTGTTTACAATGTCTAACACAATTTTCCCAAATATCTACTAGAGTATTTCGCCAGATCTCTAAAACTTGTTTCTCTCCGTAAACAAATTCACCAATATGTCGATTATAATAATCTTTGCAAATGCCCCACGCTAATTCTATTGGATTATATTGGCAATGGTAAGATGGTAATATCAATCCTTGATTACAATGTCACAATGTGTCAAATTATAATATGATTTTTATGTTCATCTATGGCATATCTCGGGGTCTGTTTGTGCTGGTTGCATAAATATAAAAGTTCTATTTTCAGATCATCTTTCGAAAATATTATGCCTTTACAAGAAAGGCCATTCTTTTAGCCTTGCTTTATTCCAAGAAGCAGTAGGAATTGTTTCTTCCACTATGGTAGGACGCATTATCTATCACCACTATCAAGATCTCCGTAAGATTTGGAATCAGTTTTTCCGAGATCCATTTCTTAAAAGAATTTTGGTCCATTGCACCGTGGTAGTCCTCCAACTCTGACTTTGTAGAAAAAAGTAATGAAGCACTTTGTATGAATCTACGCCTAGTTCTAGCATGGAGCACAACAAAACGCTTATCAATTCCTGTGTTTTACAACTTTTTACACTGTTATCTGTCCACGTTCTTTTAAATCCTCCCTAAGCAAAAATTCATGTTTCGTCAAGGTCACTTATAATTTCGTCCGATATTCGCTTATATTTTCGTAAAAAAGCGATTCTCTTACTTGCCATGTGAGGTTGCTCACAAAGGAAACGTCTGTTATTTTCCTATTTAACTCGTATCTGAAATATCTAAGATAGCCTTTTGCTTCAATATTTCATTAACCTTTTTAATTGTAATTTTTTTTTCCTCTTATTTTATAGTATACACAATATTACGATGACTGATTTAGCTCCATCATGAACATCATTCGTTTTCAACTTACGTCTGTTGCGTGTTTTTCCTGGATTACTAAGAGGTTTAACAGATGTAGACTCTTCCTTTATACTGGATATGCTTCTCAAACTTATTTTCAAGGCATCAGTATGGACGGTAGATAATGGCAGAACCCTTGCTGCCATTATTTTCTTTTTCGCTCTTGAAGTATTCTAGGAGGTTTATTATGAATTGTCGGCTCTGTTTTTCAATAGTACAGTTAGACATTATTTAATAATTATTTATGCAACTAGTGCAAAAAGTAAATGTTTATTGCACGCGATATGAAATTGTCCAGCGAGGCCGTTAGGCCGAGTTGGGCAATACGTCGAGTCAATTAACACTTTTTGTACCAGTCATTTCTACGTTCATGCAAAATCCAAAAAATGTTTATTTAGGTGGCTTTAATGTCATGACATTAGGTGACGGGTTATGATCTTTATGTCAAAACACTGTAGTAGAGTGACATATGAGTGGAATAATATAGTTATTGCACTAGTGCAATAAAGAACCAGTTTTTGCATTAAATATGGCTCAATGTTTTGTTTTTTGCATGAACGTAGAAAATAGTTATTTATCCAACAAGTGCAAAAAGTAAATGTTGCAATAAACATTTACTTTTTGCACTTGTTGACGTGAAATTGTCTGACGAGGCCGTCAGGTCGAGTTGGACAACACTCCTTTTATGCAAATTTATAAATTCCCTTCTTATTTTATTTACTATTATATTTACTATTTACGCTGAGAAGCGGGGTGCTATTAATCAGAAGTATCAAAGAGAGCCTGTACTAATTACAAAGCTATTAGTAATATTGGAGTTGAACAAGTACATGATATGTTGATGATGTTAAATTATATAGCATAAGCCTGGAAGGCCTAATTTACCAAATTAGAACTAGGTAATTTACTGCCCGCATACCTGCTCAGCTGGGTTTAGAGAAAGGGCCCGATAATTTTCTCTATTCACTTATTATAACAGTGAATAACCGAGCCGTAATATTGTAATATTGTGGGATGTTATGTAAGTGGCGGAAATAATCCTGATACAACTTCAAACTGTTGTTGACTGAGAATATAATTCCTCACTCAACGTTCTAACGCAAACATAAGTTCACTTGAGAGATTCCCGATTTGTATTGGAATTCCGTTGAAAGAACCATTAAATTTAACGGTAAAAGGCGCATTGCGAAAATTGTAGAAAAATAAATGGAAAAGCTTGAATTGTAATCTGTTTGTAGATACATCATATTTAATGCTGGCACTGGAAACGAATTTGTTGATAAATAGCTAAGAAAATAGAACAGTTTTTCTTTGATAATATTTTTAAAATCTGAAGATGGCTTATAATTTAATAAACTGAAACGTCATGACATAAGATCTGATTTAAAATTCATAGAAATTAAGTGCTATAATAGTTTGATACATGACGGTTTACTGCTATTCGAATCCAAAAGTACAGGCAAGTATCACGAAGATATGTAAGCAGGTGGGTTCCAGCCATGACCGCCGCCATAATAAAATATAGGTGATGTCAAACTTAGTCCATAACTATAAATTAAACATACAAAAAACGTACTTATATAAAATTTAAGAAGAAAAATGCATGTACAAGAAGCTATTTAATTTATTAAATAAAAATTACAACCTTCTACGACCTTGACAAAATCTATCTATAATATTGTATTCCACAAGTTGAATGAGAAGGTCAAAGTTTACAGAATAAATAACAGTTGTCACACGGCCGTAGAATGCTTTGTAGTATCTTTAAAGTTCGCACGTCAAAGCGATAATCATTGCACGGGCATTTGCTCACATTTACGGGGCAAGTTTCAATGCTTCACCAGGTGTGACACAAGCATCAGTATGTTCCATGCTTGCTTTAGAAGTAGTCGCAAAAAGTGTACTTGCTGCCCTCGACAGAAGCAGTGAAGGGAACGCATTGTAATGCCGACGTTGGTTTTCACTTATCATAAAGCTCTCAGGGGTTTGTAAACTACAAATTCTAATTCATTCGTAACCTTGGTCTGGAGTAATATTGGCATATCTGTGCTGACCAGAGAACCCTAATTGCCATTTCTAAATTTGACGTGTGTAAGTAGAAATATTTTTATACTAAAATCGTTTCATTTTAACAAAAAGCGTTATCAAATTGTCTGTTTTTTTATTGTAACATTATTTTAATTTATTGGCAGTCTTATTTTTTTCAGGTTTAATTAGGAATTTCGCCAATTTTAGTTAACTAATTTAAATATTTATACTGAAATCTGTATACTTGGGTATACATTGATTATTATTACAAACAAAGAGGCTACCAGAAACAAATACTATTAATGGTAAATTTGATAACAGAGTTACCAATGTAATATAATAATCGCGGAGTATTATCTCGGAAAATAGTTTATTCTGGTAATTTGTTTGTAATAATAATCAAAGTATACGCGAGTATACAGATTTTATATAAATATTTAAATAAGTTAACTAAAACTGGCGAAATACTTAAATAAACTTCTTAAAAACTAAAATTATCTTCTGTTAATTATAACATATTTAAAAATAAACAAAGGAGAATTGTTGATTTAGTTTATCATAAAATATAATAATTAAAAAATATGTAAACTCATTTAGCTTCATGTTTTGGACACCGGAATAATGATAATCCACTTCCACGCTTTGTTGTGCAACCATCAGCAACAAAATACCTTAGGCATATTAATATAATGTAATCTCGCTCCACGTTTCTGGTCTACCCTGTACAAATCTGCACTAACTGTACGCAACGAGAACCGGACGCACTGTGTATGCGCTGGGTTCCTCGCGCCCCACAAGCGGTCTGCGAGGAAGGGGAAAGTAGAAGCGGCACACAATGTCTGTGCGATAACTCTTATTTATTATGTAAACATTGGTACTATTACTTATATATAAAAATCGATTATTAAAGTGGAACTTTACCGCATGGAAATGTCACTTTACTATATAGTAATGCCAGTAAATAAAACACAGTTTGACAGAAAATTGTTTATTTAAATATTGGACATTTTTATATAAACTGTTCGTCCATTTTATATAAATTGTTGCCCATTTTAATACTATTGTAACTTTAAAAATAGTAGACGTATTTTCAATCAGATTTCAGCATGTGAAAACCTAATATTTTCTCTATGACCCGGTATGTTTTAATCTTCAAAAATCTTCATTCCAAGGGTATTGTACAGGGTGGTAATATCTTCAAAATTTAGTCGTACAAAAGTCGTACTAAAATAAGGATAAAATGTGGGAACCTGACGATCTTATTGACATGGCTATAATAGAGCCTATAATTATTATTAATTTAGGGGCTGAATATAGTTTCGTCAAGATCTTCAGAGGAAGGCCTTTAATTTTACTAAACTGATTTTACACATTTACACAATACTTCATCGTACCTATTTTTTATAATTTGCAATGAACTGAATAACCTATTTCCATAAAAATAAATAATAAAAAAATATTCCATAAAGATTTTATTACACCACGAAAAAACTCCTGAACCCGTTTATGAGACACAGCAAACTTATGCCGACTGATAATGAGAGAGCTCGGACCCATTAAACAAGGACAGATCACGAGGGATCAACTCAAGCAGTTATACATTTCCATTAGTACGGGTATTCAATTAGAGAACATATATTTCTATAAAATGCATGTAGTTATGCTCCAATTTATAGAAATTACTTATAACCACCCGAACTACATTTATTGATGATTTTGCAAATTTAAAGAGCTTTTATTACTCTCCTTCATCTCCAAATAGACTATAGAGAACTACATCTACAAAAAGAGTATCCACTTATGATGTACTACTACTGACTGGTTTCGATCTTAGTTTAAGTCTGTAGGAGGTTAAAATTACAAACTGCATGTAATGCGTTAAAACTCCTCCATTTAAATGAATTTAACGTAATTAACTATGTATACATTTCAGTCAACGATACGGAATCCTGACAGCTGCTTACCGATTTCAAAAAAGCGTCTAGCGCCCTAACATTCTGCTGCACCAGCGAATATAAAACTCCTAATCGCTTAATTGGATCAGTTTCAAATTAGTTTCGTGTTGAAATGTAAGGTTTCTATCCTACATACGAGGCAGGAACAAGAAAGTCGACTAACGGAAATGAGATATTCTGTCAACTAAATAGCAATCGTTTTGACGACAAATTTATTTATATGGGATGAAATCCATATTAATAGGACGACTAAATCAGTTTCATTAAAATCCCAATCTTTTTTTTAGGATGATCAGATGAGAATGGAAGTTCCGAAGGGAACATATAATTTTAGTTTTCTTGTTATCTATTTCCAATACATTTTTTGCAGACAAGCCAATTTAGATCAATGTTAGTTGACTCGAAATGGTTAATCTTGACAACAAAAACTTTGTGATTTATTTGTTGATCTTTCAGCTAATCTTGATTATAAACCATATGTAACAAAATAAATTCTGTCAATATACGAAATAATTTGATAGTTTAATATACTGTGTAGTGCAGGAGATATGTTACAGACTACAACTTTGTTATTTAAGACGCACAATCAATACTGGGAGAGCTGCATGTGACATACATGTCTTTTCTTATACAAATCAAACATTTTCTTCAACTTCCCGTTTAACGGGTTCTCACTAAAACTATGATATTTTTAAGGATACCATGTATTTTTATATATATATATATATCATTCGTCTTATTACCAACTAGGAACTATTCCGCAGATGAACAGACTAACTAGATTTGTTCTTATTATATGGTGCCACGTCATGGAAAAAGTTTATATGACTTCACCGATGAATAGAGAAAACATGTAAATGTCAGACGAGTCAGATTTTACGAAATTACTGTCATATGAACATGCTGAGAGCTACTGTCAGCATATCAATTGTGCTTACGTATTTTATAAATTTTGTAGTTTGCTCCTTTCAATATTGCTAGGGCAATAATATTCCGTTACCTGTCAGATTTTAGTAGGTTCTTTTGAAAAGTGGCTTTTGAGAAGTGGCTTATGAGAATCGGTATTCTAATTTATTTATGCGGTTTGTGATAGGAACGCGGTTCCTATAAGTCGTCGCTTATATCACGAAGTGACGTAAATCACTTTTCCTGATTTGTCAGGAAAACAGTTTTAAGATTAATACACTATTTGAGGGCTTTGAAAAAAAAAACTGTATTCGGCGTTTTCCTTCTTTACTTAGACAAAGTATAAGTAATTATACTTGCAATTACCGTTACTAAAGCACAAAATTAAGTTTTTTAATACTTAAACTTTGGAAAAAACAAGTTCCGTCACCCGTGAAATTTGTGAATTTTGTAGATCTATTGAAGAAATTATTTACGCCACAATTAATAAGAAATAAAAATACATATATTCAGGTAAATAAGTATTTTTTTATTATTAAAGTCAAAAAAACATATCAATACAAGACAGCAATATAAACAATGTAACAAAACATTAACAAAATCATAATATTAAGAGATAACGTAATACAAGCTTAATACAATACATCTCTAAACCAAATAGATAACTACTTATATAATTATAAAATATATCCTAGTTTTAAACCTTTTATCAAGTAAGATAGTTATATTCTTTCTGAAAATTAAAATGAATTAAGTAAAGTATTCTAAAAACACTTTTTTAACCAATTAGTTATTCATGTGGGTGTTATTCAGGTTAAATTTTTTTTTTTTTTTGGTTCGCATTGCATTATTTTTATTTCCATTATTATTGTCCATTTAATAGACTGCCCGCGGAGTCATAAATTTTAACATCTAGAATTTTGAAATCCTTATACAGATTTTTAAAATAAAAAAAAATGGTATGCTCCAAGGGATAAACCATGTACGGTGCTTTTTCCTAGCTAGACGTATTATTGGGTACAGTTGGGAAGGAACAAAAAGATCACCTGCATGTGATATCGCTGTTGATATTGCGCTATGGGCTGAGTCACCCTCTTTTTGCCCATGAAAAGACAATAAAAAACGCAAAGATCTCTTTTATATTTGCACTGTTGACCACCGTATAAAGCAACATAGCGTAATAGAATAGAATAGAGTAATAGAATTTTTGTTCTGCCCGGTGTGCCCGTCTGAGAACAACGAAACAGGCTCAGCACCTTCAAAATCAAAATCTTGAAGAGCTTTATAAACACAAGTACTGATTTCCGCTACACCTCTTTTGCTTATGCATTCATGCCATACAAATGAAAAACAGTCTTTAGGAGCTATATTGTAAATAGTACTGTTGTAATTAGAAAATCGTCGTTAATAAAACAAAGCACTTTCTTTTGATACTTGCAAGTATATAACTTGCTGGAAGCAAAAACGGCACACACAATCTTATTGCCTTTGACCAACGCTTCATCTGTGCGAGTTTGCTTAATTTCTCTAATTTTATTCTTCTCGGCTATGTGCTTTTCATATTTAATTTTCAATTTTACTTTCATTTCTTCGTCTCTCTGCACGTAACTGCAACATAAACCGCACTGGTCTTTTTTTGGCCTATGAAAGGATACATTTTGCTGCCTGAATATCTTGGGCTACAAATCTATGCAAGACTTTTCTTCATTGTCACCAAACTCTTTCAAAAACATGGCTTACATTTTTGAAACGGTCAAGTCAGGGTGTAAATATTCTCTTGAAAAATTAGCACTACTAGTAATGGGATCCTGTTAATATGATCCAGAATAGCTTGTCGAATTATTTTGTCTCCATTAATAACACGTTCCGATTGTATATTTCCTCTCATTTCAGCGTTTACAATACCACTGGTGAGCAAGTGTTGCAGAGCTGTTCATACTGAACGTTCTGTTGTACCCAAAGTATGCAGGAAAAAAGTTTTGCACACTAAGTATTGATTACCGCCTTTACTTAAATGATACCAATTACTTCTCTTCCTGTATAGGAGACTGTTCACTCTTAGTGGATTTCTATTTAGTGTCTTCTCTTTTTGGATGCCGAACTATAAAATCTCGTTGACGAGTAACATTACCCATTTCATAATCAAGTTCTACGTTCCAACATGGTTTAAGTTTTCTCTCTGGTACAACTACTTTGATTTTTGGACGTACATATTGTTTACGCAAATCCCATATTGTCTTAGCAAGCTTGTACTTATTAACTTTTGGGACTTTCTTCACAGTATGACTTTCTTTTCTCTTTCCTTCAACTAAGTAATTTTTTATCTGAACTAACCTCGGGAGTATCTCAGTAACTGTATGTGATTCACATGATTGTTACGACCATATACTTTAAAATGTTCAAAACACAGGGATTTTAAGCATATGTGGCAGGAACTAAAGACTTATCTCACACAACCTGCGACGTACGTGAGATCATCATTTGTCCAACCTATGGATATTCAGTACTCACAAAATTATTATGACCAGAACATTTCGGTATTGATATATTAGTGTCTTCGCTGGGCACGATGTTATGACTTATTTTGCAAGTATTTGGCTCGTGAGTTTTTTATAAAATATTATCTAGAGGAATGTCTTCTGAACTGTCGATACATTTTTGTGCTCAATAGGTATCTACTATCTTTGATTATATATAAGCTACTATACATTCTTGGCCATCAAATTTAAACTGTAGAAATAGTTAACATTACTTCAGTAATTCCACTGACAATAATACATATTGACGTCCTACCGGATGCAATTAAGAATGATCTGTTGTGATATTTAAAAGCGTGTGGACGCTGTCAGACAGGTAGTAATTACTATTAACATCGGGCGGATATCCGATGCGGGTCACTCTAAATGATATAAGTTATGATCACGAACATATGATGCTTCCCAATATTTCGTGATCACATAACAGATTTAAATTGGTAGGGTATATCGAATTAAAGTTACGAATATTACATAAGTATTTATTTAATATATCGTATGTATATAATAATCAGGACCCTAGAAGCCAAGACAAGTGCAAGGCACATGATCTTTAAAAGTCTGTTCGGACATGAAAGAGACTAATAAAACATATAATCGAATATGGAGCGGTTTTTTAAATGCATAGAAATTATACAATGTTTATCATGTACAATGTGTTGTGTTGATTATCGCTCAACATAGGTATATAATGCACTAAAATCCTATAATAGTATTGACGATATCGTTAACTGTTTAACTAGGATCAATTCGAAACTTCTGTTAACAAGGAAATAATACCCATTGTCTGGAAGAACCTTGAGTAAACGCGGGATGTACCGTAACACAAGTATGGCAAGATAAAAATGTGAAACGTTCTCGACAAGCATTTTTGGGTGAACTATCAACAGGGTTTACAGCACCTTCCGAAAAGGGAGACAATTAATAATCTGCAGTGACTGCAGATAGATGCCAAAGTTGTATAAGTCACGTACGAAAGGGAAAAGCTGAAATGTGGGAACTCAACCATCTTATTAACATAGCACTAGAACTTATTATTATTAATATAGTAGCCGAAGACAGTTCCACAGATTTTCTTCCACAGATTTTTAGTCTCTAAACTTATGTATTTGCCATTTTTCTCTATCTCTTAAAATAAACTCTGTAGAGAAGTATCAAAATATCTGGGAAAGCCCTGTTCACAGGAAATTATAATAAAACACTTGACGTGAGAATATCTAACTATTATTTTTGTACATAAATATTCTTGTTACTTTGCATTTTGCCGGAGGAAATTTTACATATCATGTTTTAATTAAAGCTTTTTGTGGTTACCACAACAAATAAGGATTAATTAACTAGATACATTTTTTATAGCAACCACATGGTCTCCGAAGCATTACTTAAGTAATAAAGTAAATTAGTTACTCGACACTCTCCGGATTGGCTAATTAATGTCTCCGTTATTACAACCAAGCTTCCATCAAGCTCATTGACAAAACTCTGGCCTAGTCATTAACCCCTCATACAGATTCATAAATCTAAATAAAATACTGCCACTGCATTTAAATAACGGATATTACCAAGAAAAAGCAGCAGGCGTTGTATAATATAGGTATCCTGCTTAATTACGGTAACATGGAGGAGCAGTTGCGTAGATAGAACCCTTTAATTTACGCGGAGGTAACGGCATTAATTAGTTTTACATCGACGACACAAAAAGGCATAATATGTTAGTGTTGTGTTCAGGTATTTGTAATCGTTTGATATCGTAACCTGTTGTGACAAATATTATTTTAACTATTCTCATGTCCTAATTGGGCAACATATTAAATTGTTTCTAAATTAAGGGAGCCCTAAACATTTTAAAAACTTATAACTCGGAAAGTAAGTTACGGCAGATAAATTCGCTTTCAAGGAATGTTTTTAATATTGTTATCAATAACTGTGCCAAATTTCATCGACTTGCAAAAAGATTCAGGGGGTCGTAGGGAGCCCGAAACATTAACAAAAATTATAATTCTGAAAGTTAGCCTCAGTCCATAAATTCGCTTTCAGGGAATGTTTTTAATGTTGTTATCAATAACTGTGCCAAATTTCATTGACTTGCAGATGGATTCAGGGGGTCGTAGGGAACCTGAAACAATAAAAAAAATATAACTCGGAAAGTAAGACTCGGCCCATAAATTCGCTTTCAGAAAAAGTTTTTAATATTAATACCGATAACTGTGCCAAATTTGATCGACTTGCAAAGGAATTCAGGGGGTCCTAGGGTGCCCGGAAAATTTAAAAAAACTATTACTCGCAAAGTAAGTTGCAGTCCATAAATTTACTTTCTGGGAATATTTTTAATATTAATATCAATAACTGTACCATATTTCATCGAGTTGCAAAGAGATTCAGGGTGTCGTAGGGTGCCCGGAAATTTAAAAAATTTATAACTCGGAAAGTAATCTGCGGTCCATAAATTCGCTTTCAGGGAATACTTTTGATATTGTTATCAATAACTATGCCAAATTTGATCAACTTGCAAAGGGGTGTAGGGGGTCGTAGGGAACCCGAAACAAAAAATTATGACTCGGAAAGTAAGCCTCGGCCCATAAGTTCACTTTCAGGGAATATTTTTAATATTAATATCCATAACTGTGCCAAATTTCATGTAATAATAAGTAACATTAGTTAATAAATAATAAGGCATATTAATTGTACTACTAATATCCAATAGTAAACTGCAATAATTCATTATTTTTTACAAGTTTTCCCTCAAAACGTGCCAGTTTAACGAACGGAATTCATAAATAAAATCAATTTATAAAGGTAAGTTATTACCTTTATTGGATACTAGCAAATTATAAGCATATTATTATTATGGTCTATTTCTCTGCTTTAAAATATATCACAGAAACTCGACAAAAATGTCAAAGCATAGCTAGCGGGATTTATGACCTGGGGCCAGGTTGTGCCTCACTTGAAATTCCTCTCATGCAGAGCATCAGCATCCGCAAAAGATTCAGAACTAGGTTACCGTGATAGTCACGCTTGAAGAATCCGATCTTTATCCATCCACCTGACTTATGGTAATCAGAAATTCTTCAATCGTCACTATCATCTTCTTCACGCATTGGTATTCACTTCAAGTTGAAAATCTGTACAGGAACAGTAAATTAAATGTCGTTAGTATAGATCGTGTTATTTTAATCGTTTTAAAGCATGTAATGAAGCGTAATACCGTTGAATCTGCCATTACATCCTACATATAATTTTACTATTATTCTAATTTTATGTCACGAATGTTGACTGTTCACAATAAAACTCGTTGACTAGAAAATTCTCTATAATGGCGCTTAGTAGTTCTGAAGCACATGCGCTTGCTCATATGTTTTTATTGTGTTAACCTTTTTTCTCTCTATTAGTTTCTCTCTATTAGTGTTTCACAGCGAAAATCAGCTCAATGCTTCGGAGTTTCAAAGATCACTGTTTCACTGTTTCAAGAATCACTAGATTAAGACGCATCTATTTTCAATAATAATTCAATAATTGAAAGCAAATTGTAAAATTGAAAGCAGAACCATGCACATTTTTCAGCTCTATAAAATTCCGAAATACCTATAGGTATGTGAGAGAAAGGATTTCTCAGGAACTCATACATATTATAGGTCAATATATCCTAGAAAAAAAGGAACCATTTAACATTGTCACAATAAGGTATTCATAGAAAATATTTCCTAGTTGTTAATTTGAATTTATATATATATATATATATATATATATATATATATATATATATATATATATATATATATATATATATATATATATATATATATATATTGCTATGCGTTTTTTAGATTGGCGCCACGTTAAAGTTATGAGGTGATAATGTAGAGAGATAATTACTCATATACATACACTATATTACAAAACCTTACCTTGTCTGCTCTCATTATCGTTACCAGGCGTCGGCTCAGGTTTATTTTATTGTTTCTCAGGTCGTAAACAGGTTCTCCCAGAAAGATAGTCTAAAGAGTTTAGGTTACATGCTTATATGAAATAAAATTATATGCATATCCATAAAAACACATATATTATAAACATAGGAATTGAAATTTCGAAACGAAAATTATAAATGGGGAAACAATAATGTTATCAATATACACAATTTAAATTATGACATATGTACTCTTAATTTTCTAGTGTATCTTATGGAGACATACATCTTATGGAGACGTTTTGATACCGTAGGCATAAGGTAATGTCGTTATCTATATAATTCACATGAAAGTTCTTACTGCGCAATGCAGCAGAGATACTTGACCTTGCAGTGGCCGAAAAAGAACACAACTACTTGCTGATTGACTTTAATGTTTATAAAACTATTTACCTTTGTGATTCCGAAAGTTGTTGAGTGGTGATTTTGTGAACTTGTGTGGAAGTCTCTGGTAGATCTGAAGCTAGCATACTTCCCTCGTTGCTGGATACAAGACTAGAGATTGTTGTTTGATAGGTAGGTACCCTTGACTTAAAATTAATGTGACGCACTCACGGATTCACTTTGGTTTTATTTAAAATGTACCACTGAATATTATTATTGTTTACTTTAAACAAATATTTTAACTATGAAGATCATACTTATTAATGCAAACTACGAATATGAGACTCATACCTCAATTGTTCTCGTGATTCCTTCTTCTAAAACCTTTTCTTTGGTAAACGGATTTTTAGTACCTCGTGCATGGAAGAACACAAAAGAAAAACAACAAGTACACTGGATTGTTAATAATCTAGTACACCCATTCAATTTCAGAATCTGCATTCGTAACTCCTAACTGTTATACCAAGACTATTTCCATTCGTTTAACATGACTTTAAGCCAATCTACTTCTCCGTTTCTTCGTATTCCCATTATAATAAACAGTTAAAACTACTTCACCCATTTGCCATCAGTAGCACAGCAAAGCCGATTATAGTGATGGCTTGATTTGAAATTACTGCAACAACGTAATTGTAAACTGTAATTACTACAGACGGTGGAGTTCTACTATATGGCATCAATAGACTGAATTGCAGAACTCAATTTACTGAATAATCCGATACCTCGTAAATGATAATGTGGGTCAGTTTAAGGAAATATTCAATTGCTCAACATTTCCCTTTTTTACTTGATGTCGGCGTTAGAAGTAACTGTTGTATTTCTGTTATTATTAGGTAAACAAGTTTACCTTGCATAAGAAAAATATTACACATATCTTACAGGTAGGTACACATATATTATATACATACATCTGTGAGGTTGGTTTTAGAGAAAAACACTTTAGTGAAGTTTTACTATTTTTGTTTATTTGAAAAGTCTCTCAGGCAACGTCACTGATGTTCAAATGAGAGACGAAATTGGGATCCACCGGAATAATAGCAATTATTAGATTCAGTCGTACATCATTGAATACAATAATACATGAATAAAATCCCTTCAACATGAATAATCAGGAAACATTGTCGCAGAAATTAGTATTACAGTGAAGGGAATTTATCAATATATAGCATAGAACTAACGAAGTTAGGCGAAGCACATAAGCATCCACATAATAAGAACTAGGTGTGGAACATAATCTCCACATCCTAGTACAACATAAATAGGCGGAGCCAAAAACATCCACATGATAAGAGCTAGGTAGCGAGGCGGAGCGCATAAGCATTCGCATCCATATGATAAGAACTAAGCTGTGAACATAATCAATAATATACCCAAGTTCAACATAGGTGGAGCATATCACAAGCATCCACATGATAAGAACTAGGTCTATAGGGCATATAATGAACATACCCAGGTATAACATAAATAGGTAGAACACAAGCATCCACCTGATAAGAACTAGGTAGGGAATATAATCAACTTACCCCAGAAGTGTAATATCACAGGTGATCCCTTGCAGGGCGAACTTAAAGTATAATGAAAACGATGAGAACACACTAATGGTAATATCAGCACATACAGACAGCGCAAACCGTTTTCGATCATCGACATTATCTTTTAATAATAGTCGATTATTAATATTAATTAAAATGTTATTCTTACTTCATTTACGTTTTAATCATTCCAAAACGTAAATACTTAATAATTTAATTTTAAGAAACAAAACACTAGAATGCAAATGAGCAAGTGCATAGATCTACGTTTCTTTGCCAAATACGTCTCGTAAATATTTAATTTATGGTCATGATATGTTCGTCTTACGGAAAAGTAAAAAAAAATGGTGACTAAAAATTAATTCCCTACAAAAAGCTTTCATCTCCCAAACCACACTTTTCTGAGGAACGGGCAAAGGGCTCGTAGACGATGGAGGCGAAAATTAGCACTTGCGCATTACATTTAACTTAAATCCCTTGAAATAAATATGTCAATTCTCCTGTAGTCTCCTATGTATATATCTTGAACGGTTGATATCTTACTAACGCTGCCACACGAGTTCCACTGCCTTTTCCGTAACAGGGCTAGTTAATCACCGACACCATTATATAATAATAGAAAAATAGTAATACCATGTATTTATAACAGCCTTCATATTGATAAAAAGTCTATAAATTTAAATAAGCTGCGTACAATATTCTGTATTATTAAAATGAACTATAATTTTAATATTTTAAATATTATGTGAAGGGAAACATTAGACAAATATTTCGAAACGGTTTTCTATTTTTCTTGATCAGATGAGTATTATCATAATTGCAATTTCGTTGAAATTACACGGTGAGTTCCTATATAAAGCATTTTAAAAACTTGCGGTAGTAACTAATGCACTAGTGGGCTAAGTATTGTAACAATCAAGTCACCACCGGATTACTTTTGGTAATCAAAATTCTCCAATTTGATCTGATGATTTTGAATGATTCGTTTCAGATGGAGAAAAATGGTTTGCAAGTTCATTTCTTAATTTTATTAGAATAATATAAATTCTTAGCAAGCTGTAAGAGGTAGTTTAATATTGACTAGCCCCTCCTCTATTATTATGAACTTCCTGGCATCTGTTTGGCATACTTAAGACTAGGTTACTGATGTCATTTTGTGGCACATTCCTTCTCAATGGCTTGAGTCAGATCCTCTAGAGTTTCAGATGAATTGGTCCTTGACACTACCATTAATTTTAGGTAAAACCAAACGTTCTCTATCAGATTTAGATCGGGTGATTTTGCAGGCCAATTCATCCTATGCACGTTGTTTTCTTACAAAATTTGGTTAACAATATGGGTGCGATGAGGTAGGGCAATGTCGTCGATTAATACAAATCGTTCTCCATAATCATTCGCATAGGGAAACACTATTGGAACCAAAACATTGTCCCTATAGCGTTGAGCTGTGACAGTGTAGCGAATAATAAGCAATTGTGTTTTACCATTCCACTTATTTATCTATTTATTATTTTTTACACTTATTTATATATTTATTACTTATTTATCTATTTATCAATATATTTATATTTTTAGGATATCTAGCCACAACTGGTTATATAGAGGGTGATTAAAAAATATTACGTAGATACACGGCTGGATAATTAAACCTATCGAGTAAACCATGAACTTACGAGAACTTAACCACCTCATTAGATCTACATGCACACCATTTTCAGCTGGCTAGAGAATATCTGTCAGTTTGCGCATTTATTTATTTATTTATGTTTTTGTATGTTGCAAATGTAATGCATAACGTGAAAAAAGTCAATAAAAGTATATACTAATTATTTTTTTAAATTGATTTCGCAGGAGCCGTAGACATCAGTGCACCATACTTTCTTCCATATATTACACCAATTTAAATGCTCCATATGTCGTGAAAGTAAATGTTGGAAACAGTTATTAATTGAATGAGAAGTCTTGTCTTTACCTTCTGTCGTACGGTGATGGCAAAATCTTTTCTGTTTGATTTAATTAATTCAATAGATTGAATGATATTAATTAATTTTAAATTTTCTCCACCTATGATATTCACTATCACACTCTAACGTTGAGCAAAGTTTCATTCCATTATAAACTTTGGTTATAAATATAACTTGATGGTCAACTGTAATTAATTTAATTACTCTCAGCCTACAGGGAACAACTGGGTCTTGTAATTGGTTCACACGTTTGAACTAAAATAGTCCCTTTATACAATTTAGCTACAATTATACATACATTTCAGCATACAATTCAATAGCTTTTAGTTTGTATATAGTGTCTCTTAAAATTGACACCCTCCGTGAAGTAAATGAAGTTCTCCAATGGTCATTGAAATGTAATAATAATAATAATGATAGTAATGTGGCTCTCTGCAATTCTCAACCCCAGTAACATCACCACCACCGCCGATATGAAATAATATAGTTTAAATTAAGAAATGTATAACTATATTTTTTTAACCTTAACATTCATGTCTCATGGTAGTGTGGCAAATGACGCTCAGTGTATCTGTCTGTGGGCGTTAATAAACGCATTACTAGGCGCAATTAAACACATCTTTGGGCGTTTATAAACATATGAATACCAGTTTTTCTTTTATTTTAGGGACATGAATAAAACTGAGGAGGCAAGTCCGAAAGTAAGAGGTCTTTGGACCGAAGAAGATATGCAATCGGCGCTTAATGCGACATCTAGGGGGAGATGTACTCAAAGAGTAGGTACCATAAGGTACAACATTCCTCGAAGAACACTAAGGTACCATTTAAAATCCGAGAGTTCAGTCAAAATATTGGGTAGAAAGTCTATATTGAGTAGACACCAAGAGCAGGACCTTGTGAGAATTATACGATTGGCTGAAATTAGAGTTCCACTAATAATGAAGCTGTTAAGACACAATGTATTTAAGTTCTGCAAGATAAATAATATGAGGAACAATTTTAATGAACAAAAACAAATGGCTGGTAGGGATTGGATGCGAACGTTTTTGAAATATCCAAAAGAAAAGCTCAATTTATGAATCAGGCAAGAGCACAAGAACTATAATAAAATAAGTTTATAGTAGATGACCATTTCAAAAAACTTCATCAGCTACTAGATGATGTGGATCTAAAGCAATCTCCAGCTAAAATTTTCGACATGGTCGAGAAATGATGTCAACGATGAAGGGTAACATTCATCCTCAGCCTGCAGTTTTAGCAAAAAATGTGCAAAACGGGTGCATTTTATTGCTAACGAATATGCTGAAAGCGTTACTATAGTTGGCTGTGTATCTGCTATTGGCAGTGCTATACCCCCTATGATATTTTTTTATGGTAAAAGACTTCTTAAGCCTGAATACACAGATAAAATTTGCCACCCGGAATCATTGTTAAAATGGTACAAAAGGGATTCATGAAAAACCTTTTCTTTGATTTGGCGAGTTTCAAACTTCCTGGAAAAGTTCTTTTGGTGTTTGATGGAGCAGCCTGCCATCTTGATCTGGAAATTGTTGTTGCTGCTGACAAGAATGATATTGTCCTATATTGACTACCCTCAAACACCACGCACGAACTATAACCACTAGACAAGTCGGTACTCAAAATCACTTCACCACTTCAAATCATTTGAGCATAATTGGGATGAACATCCAGAAAGATCAATAAAACCAGTTTTAACACAATACTAACTAAGGTTTTATCAAAATGTATGACTCATACAAACATAATGAATGGCTGCGGGGTTGTGGGACATTTAACCCGGAAGCCATACCAGATACTACATACACCCCGATCATCTTCGATTATTACAGCAAAGCCAGAATTAAATGAACATCAATGAAAATTTATTAATTACTAACGATAATAATTCTTTGGATTCTGAGATGAATTGCCTCTAACACAGCTAAGATTAAAATTGACCCAGAAACATAACGTATCATTTCAAAATCAATTACCCATATCCGAAACAAAAAAGGCTATTGCTAATACCGACCATCAAAAAATGCAATAAATTACAAAGCCCGACAAGTAACGAGATAGCTATTTATAAGAGAAGACGACCTACCTTCCACTTCACTTCAATCATTTAGTAATTCTGAAAATTCAATTTCAAAAAAAGATGATTGGTACTGCCCGGTTTGTAAGGACTGCATGATATGCGACTGGTATCATGAAGACTGTCTTGGTCTAATAGAAATTAATGTCGATTTCAAATGCCCAAATTGCACTGATTTTAGAAAGGTATTAAAACTATGTTTGGATAATAACCTCAGGGATTATTTTTTATTTTAGAGTATATTTCTTTTTGTTTGTGTATAAGGGTTAAATAGACATATAGAGTCTCACAAAGGTGAACTATTTTCGTGACACACTTATATTTTTTTGTGAGACGTAATTACACACACGTAGGGCCAATAATGCCCAACATTTTTTTTTTAAAAATTAAGTTTTTTAGTTTTTGTTTAACTTATTATTATTGTTGTTAGGCTTATGTCGGGACACATACAAAGATTTGTGCTTAGTTCAGTTTGGTTGTTTAGCATCAAATACTTTTCATATTTGTATTAGGTGGACGTTATTCCCCCCACTTCCCTTATATTAGTATATATTATTCCCTTATATTGGTATGTTAAGGTAATTTTTATATAGTGGAACAATTGATTTATTTAATTAATAATATTAATTATTATTTTTCGATATTTTAGTGCACGACTAATAATGTTACTAAGAAAGGTTTATTTTAATGCGCAAAAATTTAATATATTTTGCACAACCATTTATTATAATGCAAGTTCTAATCGTATTCGTAAAATAATAATTTTAATGTCTAGTATTTATATTAATGCACTCATAAATTATACCCAAAAAATACTACGATAAGATTCATTTATTTTTAGTATTATAAATTGAATAATAAAGTGAAGCGTGCAGACGCGCAGCGTAGCAGATGAAGCCGGCAGTGGAGCATACTCACGTTATATTTGCTGATGCCGTTAGAAAATGAAATAAAAACATATTTCTATTAGGGTGAGTCAAAAGAATGTGAAACTCAGGGCTCTACAACCTTTATTGCCCTTTCCAGATTTTTTTGTAAACAAAATTATCTCGGCTCCTAATGGCCGTAGAAAGTTATGTTTTTTTAAATTCGTGAAAAAAATGCCATGTAATTGATTCCCGTAATTGCCATTTCCGCTATATTAAAAATTGAGAACGTTATAAAACAAAACATGTCAAAAAAGTGCAAGTTTTAAAATTCATTTTCGGACACTTGATAATAAAAAAATCCATGCAACTTTTCTATAGGATGATGTATATATGTATGTATGTATACAGGTCGGAGTGTACTGGTTCACCTCCACTACAGCACTTTTAGGCCTCATTAGGCCCCTTGTACTTTCCTTAATTCCTATTTATTACATACAGGTGGCTTGGTGGCAAAGTCTCTTACAATTTATGTATGATAGCATGGTTCTGAGTTATCGATATTTATCACTCTGTCCTCATTACCATTTATCGGGGACCATACGCCCTCAGCATGTGTTGAGTGTTCCCAGTCTTCATTCCAGTTCCAGAGGTCTCAATTGGACTGCCACAGCCCGTCCCCAAGCCTGCCTGGTCACCCATCCAAGAGCCACCCGGCGTCCGCCTTGCTTAACTCGGAAGATCGAAATCTTACCGGTCAAGTCACGCGGCTAGGCGGTCCTATAGGATGATAAAAATGAGCGCTTACTTGATGTTCTATCACGAGCCTACCCAGAAGATATAGCGACCTTAGAAAAGCATCTTTTTCTCGAAAAATCGATATACCTCGGTAAATAATAATTACAAATTTTTCAAAAAACTTTTTTCTTAGCTTGTCATGATATCTATATATTTACCCCAAGTAACAAGTATGGGAACGTTATAGCTAATGAGTTCCAGAGAACCCAATTTCGAACGATATAACCCCCAAAGTACGAAAAATATCGAAAATTATTATAGAAGCATTCTGACAGATTTTTTTAATATATACAAGTTTCTCATTTAAGTTATTTGCAAAAACCCGTTTTATGCAACTTTGCGAATTTTTTAGGTTAAGTTCGCCATTCAGGCGCGAGTCGAAAGAAATAGAATATCATATTGAATTTTTTTTTCATATACCTACGACCATATTTTTTTTATACAGATAGGAATTTATGTCACCACTTGTCTAGAATGCTTGGACTATTTTGGGTGAAATGAAGTCATCGATTTTTTATCCAGCAGTTTATTTCTATATTTTCGAAAAATGTTCCGGTGCAGGTAGGATATTTTTAACATTTTTAGTAACATTGTTTAAAGTTATGTTATTTTGACAGCAAATTATTGAAATAAGGTAACAAAAATTACTTCGGTAAATATTTCCATTCTCTGTATTGTGAAGATATTCACAATAATTGATCTCGGAGTTGACCACCATCTTTTTGTCGGAACACACTGCTCTTCTCCGATATTTTAATTTTAATCATGGTTTAATTTTTTATAAATGCGTTGTTTGTGATTGTCCTGAATTGCTATGAGACTATCCTTCCACAAGCGTGGCGATGACAAAGCCTTTGTCTACTGCACTTAAAACATGGTAAGTTATAATTTCAATATGTAAGGAAATTATATCTTCAATATGACAATATTGGAAATGATTCGGTATGGAACCATAGTTACGCAGGTAAAATCAGTCGATTAACTTAATTCGACTGTAACCATAAACATGCGAACGCCGATGACGTACTGCCTTTGAGCTGCAAAGGAGGTATGGGGATGTGGCCTAATTAATATAACGTCAATAATTAAATATGAAGCAATTTATAAATCTAAAGAAATAAATTTAATTACTGTTCTTGTCAGTCAAGACAACTCTAAAGAAACAAAGTACGTATTATACGAAAATTAAAATGTGTCCGTTCACATCAAACCAATTACAAAGTTTTCTATACGGCGTGCATACGAAATCCCGAACGCGCTCAATTCATAACAAAGTAGGTAGTTCCTTTCGTAAAACGTAAATACAGTCTTGATTTGGTACTGCTCAAAACTAATCCCGAGGTATTACGGTTTTAAATGGAACCGGCGCCTCCACTTTCTAAAATCAACATGCCCGCATTTGTTTTCCGGTCCCTTGCAGGTCGACAGCTAAAAATAAACCTTTTAGCAAAGTGACGTCTCGTGTCGCTTCTTCTACGATGTATAAAATAATGCCAAACCCTTTTCTCCAATTACATAATCCTCCTTTGTTCTGACATAATATTATTTATTTAAATGTTCCTTAAATATAAGAGAAACACTAAAAAAATAGTGCCGGTTAAGTATGCAAATGAAATTTAAATCTATACATATGCCAAAGGTAGCCTTTTAAATTAATTAAATAATAAATATAATACATGTTATCAAGTTTAATGTATATTACATCAAAATTGGATTATAAAGGTATTCCCCTAACAAAAATATTTACATGAGGTTATTCCGTGATAAGGAGTCACATATTACAATTTTTATTCATTGTAAAATTTCTGCGTGGCTTCTTCATATAAAACGTTTTACGATACGTCTTTCCTAGGAAGCGGTCCCTCCTAAAATAATAGGAAAAAGAATAACAAATGAATGACAGACACAGCTTTCCACGAAGCACAACTGAACACCATTATGATTAAAGATCTCTAGATGATGATAACTTGGTTACCAAACGCACGTCGAGTGTAGTGTTGTGTTTCGGTGTTAGCGGGAAGCGATTCTAGGCGCATCTTCAAGCCCCTACCCTACTTCAATGTCTTATTTTGATCTAAATTTCGATTTCAATATGAGGAAAATTTAAAATATCTGAAACATTTTGCCTATCTGCTATTATTACTCGTATTAATAAGGAAAAATTCGGTCAAAAATACATTTTTAAAGTAAAGTAGATTCGAAATTAACAATGAAAAGTTGGGGAGACCAGATAAGAAAGTAACATGGGTCTGAAAAAGGGGGAATGGGTATTATTTAATTTCAGGAGAACGTGCCCTAGAACCACCTTACCCAAATTTTCAAAATTCAAATCTAAGTATAAGTCTAAGATATTCTAATCTATATACTATGGACATATATGTGCATATATTCCTAATGATTTATGATACTGATCAACATTTTCAAATAGGACAAATATAACAACTCAACTAGAGGGACTAAAGATGAGACTTGGGACTAAAAAGAAGGCAAATATAATTAGTTTACTGACAAGAAATTAAATTCGCATATTTTGTTTTGACTTAAGAGCGCTATACACCACGTGACTTTTCATAGTCATTTTTTATCATCACCCCGCACAGCAAACATCTTGTAGGGCCGAAATACCTAAGCGAGGGTAATCGAACTTAATTCTCATGTTGGAACTAGCGGAAGGTATACGAATAAACAGAGTACGATTATTATGTGAATTAAAAATTCAGTAGGTTTAAAATCCTTTCCCTATTGAATTATTAGCACAAAATAAATCTAATCATAACTAATGGATTAGATAACTCTAAAATATAGCCTTTTTACAATAATAATAATAAACCCTTTTATTTCCAACAGGTAAAATACCCAATTACACGAAACACAAAAAAATAGATGTATAATAATTAAAGTCAAAGAGAATAATATAATACCTACTTGAAGACAAAAACATAAATCTCAAACTAGATACCTACCTACTTAAAAATAAACAATTATATAATTTAATTAATTACGCTAATGGGGACAACAATATGTATATTAATGGTTATTCCGCTTATTTGTTATTATACATACTCATTATTAACAAAGAATTTAGTTAACGCATTTAGTTTAGTTACTTTTCAAACTATCACAGCTGTATCATACAGGCTGGATATTAAAATAAATAAATAAATTGTACATGTAGGTACTCCAATTTACCGCCCAGGGTTGATACGAACTTTGAAAAGCGTTGTTGCCGATCTTATATTTTACCCGCATGCCACGATAACCGCTGATAGCTGGCAGCAACGTTAAAGGCAAATCTTATTTTACAAATATAAATATGAAAATTGATATATGTGGATTACTTTTTGCACGTATATTTCTAAAACTAATACACAATTATTGGAAACCTTTAAATTAAAAAAATTAAACTCTGTTTTAAGCTAAGGAATAAGTTCCCAAGATTCTACAATATTTCTCAATTTTTTTGGTGTAATTAGTTTTTAGTAATATAAATTAATTTTCGTGCTATTTGTAAAACCGCAAAACTGTAGGTGCTCTCCGGCAATTTTTTTTGTAATATTTTTACGTCTTTTGAAAACCAGAATCTCATCATCATTCTATAGATATCTCTGTATATCTGCGTTACGCCTCTACCCAAAGTCTGACCTACTACAATGAAACTCAGAAACAAATTTGATGACAGCGAACATCTGTTCATATTTGGGTGCGCCAATTTTACAGGTCGATGACATGAATATGTAAACGTTCCTCAAAATCATATGGTTTGTGTATGCTCACTTCAATTTTATTACTTTCATTTTCAAAAAATAAAGAATCCCAATTGGTTTATTTAAACTGACAGGCACTGAGAACCAATAAGATCCCTCTATTTCTTAAATTAAAACAAATTGATGTCTGCATAAACAAACCAATATATTTAACTACGACATAAATAAAATGCATATAATAGCTACACTGACAATTATTACAAACAAGTGGTGACTCAATCCTAATTCCACTGCCAGCTTCATTTCAGCATTAGTACTAACAATTCAGCCCCCGTCGTACATAATTCTGGCTCATATTTCTATTATTATCAAATTTACAAACATGTTGGCGTTGCCAACGCTCTCATATTATTTATTTCCGTCTTTTCTCATTGCAGTAATAGAAACAACATGTATTGAAGTGTTGTAGAACTTTCATAAGCGGCTCCAAATCTATAAATTTCCTAATGTGTAGACACAATATAGAGCCAGATTTTGAGTATTGAAGATACCTCTGGGCGCGTGTATATGGGAGCCGTGTTTAAGAAAACGTTCGTAACATGCGACATGCTTTATCTGTCCAGTTAGCAAGGTCTTTATGAATGGCTGCAAGGTCAGACAGTATATATAACATTTCAAATTCTAGAGCCTTTAGATTTAAACTTTATATTTAATTCGGAATAACATAATATGGATAGTTCAATAGTCCGGTTTAAAAATATATCAATAGCTTTTGCATTTGCATGTTTATGTTTCAAACACGCATAATTCAAAATACTCCCATATTGTATGCTTAAGGGCACCGGCAGTATTATAAGCGTAGAATTTATTATTAAACAGTCGGAATTAGTCAGCAGGCGCGCTATTCGGCAAAGTTGCTAAACTGATTAAATAAAGGGTCCGCCAATAGGGACGCTCGATCTTTGACAGCTCATGGCGGCCATGTTGTTTGTGGTAGAGTTGGCAAACGTAGTTGTTATTATTCAGTGTATCTTCACAAATCACCATGAACCAATTCAGCCGCGAGCAACATGTGCAAATCGTTAAAACTTATTACGAAAATCATTCATCGGTTCGAGCAACGTTCCGCGCGCTCCGCCAATTTTACGGTGCAATTGATCGTCCTGCTGAGTCGACTATCCGTCGTTTGATTAACAAATTCGAGGCAACCGGTTCGGTGAACAATCAGCCAACACCGACGCGTCGTCGAAACGTCCGATCTGCCCAGAATGTCGCCGCTGTGCGCGATAGTGTGCGTGAAAATCCGCGACAGTCAATTTCACGTCGCGCACAGGAACTCCGCCTTTCGGAAACATCACTTCGCCGAATCTTGCATCTGGATTTGGGCATGCATCCGTACAAGATCCAGCTGACACAAGAGCTCAAAATAAACGACCATAGACAGCGCCGTATCTTCGCTGATTGGGCTTTAGAGCAGTTGGAAGTCGACCCCGATTTTGGTCGCAAAATCATCTTCAGCGATGAGGCACATTTTTGGTTAAATGGGAATGTCAACAAGCAGAATTGCCGTTATTGGGCCGAGAACAATCCACAGGAGGTCCACCAGGTCGCAATGCACCCAGCAAAGGTAACTGTTTGGTGTGGATTTTGGGCCGGAGGCATCATCGGGCCGTATTTCTTCGAGAACGACGATGGTGTGTCCATCACGGTAAACGGCGAACGATACAGATCCATGATAACGAACTTTTTCTGGCATGAAATCGACAATATGGATGTCGAGGATATGTGGTTTCAGCAGGACGGCGCTACGAGCCACACAGCGCGCGCCACAATGGATCTTCTGCACGAGCGCTTCGGAGGAATGGTTATCTCGCGCGGAGGCGACATCAACTGGCCAACGAGATCGTGCGATTTAACCCCACTAGACTATTTCTTGTGGGGTTTTCTTAAATCACAGGTCTACGCAAACCAACCACAAAACACTGATGCCCTCAAAGTCAACATACGCCACGCCATCGATGAAATACAGCCCGATTTGTGCGCCAGAGTCATTGAAAATTGAACTTCTCGTATGCGCGCCACCCAGCGAAGCCGAGGTGGACATTTGACCGATATTATTTTCCATACATAATGCCTTCGAATACTCTTTCAAACAAAAAATAAATTTCATTTATACCTCTCACACAATTGCTTTATTTCATTTTAAAGATCGAGCGCGCTTATTGGCGGACCCTTTACAATTATAAAGTAAGTAAGATTAATAAGATTCATTTGTGAATAATTGAAAAAAAACTACTTCACACAACAATTGTTAATAATGTCAACAGTTTTTGTTAGGCTCTACTCAGCGCGACAGACAACTAATTATAATATTAACAAAACAAATGTCAATAGATTTAAAATTTCTCTGCAGAGAGAAATTTTTGACTGAACTATTGACTGAATTCGAAATAAATAATGGGAGTAACACTAAATCGCCTGTAAAAAATATGCTTTCGGAAAAGCACAGGACTTTATTTTCGCAACTTGATTGCTGATGTTAAAAATGCAAACAAAAAATATAAAAACTAATAGTAAAAAAATATTTTTAAAAACAAGCTTTTATTTAAATGCTCTAAAAAGAAGAAAATAAACTTTAAATTAAATTAAACCCATCAATTTATTACATTACACAATTTATATAATATGAAAGCTGTTGGGGGATTTATCTATTTTATACAAAAAACAATTTTTTTCTTAGAATTACTTATGTCAATATCAAGTTACATATCGTATTCTTTAATAAATTTAAAGTTTATTTTCTTCTTTTTAGAGCGTTTTGCATGTTTTTATAAATGTTTTTATTATTATTTTATTTTTTATTTTTTAGTTATTGCTGGACGTGTTTCTAAATCTGTTTATTTCATTTAATGCGTCATTGTTGCATGTTCGTTTGCCTGTTAATTTAGTACAGTCTAGTTCTTCCATAAGGAGACCTTCTAGTGATTTGACTCTACTTAACTCTCATTTTTTACTTCTTACTTACTTATTTCAGCTTGAAGCTTACATGTGACTAACGAAACAGAGGCACATTATCTTGTTGAAATATCCATTCTTGATTCGGAAATAAAAGCAACTCCAAATACTTCAGTAGTTTGCCGACCTTCTAGAAACTCTATTCCAACTCTCCCTTGACTTGAAATGGCCGCCCAAATCATTACCGATCCTGCCCGGCTGTGACGGCGTGCCAAAAATTTTTCTTCCATAATGTCATGAAAATAATATTGGAGGGCCATCTAGGTTAAACTTTTTTTCATCGCTGAAAACGTCTCTCTTCCACCCTGTCCAGTTAAGATAATTACGTGAAAATTCTAAACGTGCTTGCATATTATGACGTGCGAGAAGTAAAGGTTTCTTGCGTAGTTTTCTTCTTCTTGAGTTTGGACACTTCTTTAGTACCCTTTGAATGGTTCGAACAGATGCATTAATTCCACTCCGATCTCTAATTTGCCTAGCTGTAGACGAAGAAATGGATGTAATTCCAGGAATTACACGACGTTCACTTGGGGTTGTTGCAGTTGAAGTGCGTCGTCGTCGATTATTGACATAGTTTTCGATGTCTTTTAAATAAGCATTAATTGCCCATGGGCTTCGTCCGATTTTTCCTTCAATTTCTCAACTTGAATAATTCTCCTGTTGAAAAGCTTGAATGCGTCCTCTTTCAAATTAATATCAAACGCTTTTACCACGTGCAAACTATTATCAGTTATTGTCAATCCCCTGACAAGTGAAATGCTCTTTTTTGTACGTACATAGCCATCTCGGATCTCAAAAAGTTATAGAGAGCTATCGTCCCATTATAAATTAAAATATTTGCTTAAAAAATTCCCACAATTGTAGAATTTTAAAGTATTAAACAAAATGTTGAACAAATATTTGTAAAATGTTAAATTTAATGCTATATGTAGCTTACTAATCAAAATTTGGACCATTAAAGAAAATTAGACCAAATTACTAGGTGAGAGTAAATATATAAGAGTAAATGAGAGTAAATGTGAGAGGTATATTTAAGAAAAGCCAAATTCTTAGTAGATAATTGGGTTTATTTCTATAATGTTTATATTGTTGTTTTATTGCCTCATCACAAAATTACGGAACTGTATATCTCATTGAGTAATAAATATATGTTATAATACCATTTGTTAACCACAGTTTTTTGCATTTGGGTAATTTAATTATTTGTGTACGTACACTCACTAATCATGCCTGTAAATATCGACATTGTCGCTTTTTGAGACTTCATTATTTGAGATTATTTACTTTTTTAAATGTTTTTGAGTAGTTTTTGTATGTGTATCATTTGACTTTACATATAATCTTGTCACCGTTGCCCCCTCTCCCCCAGTGATACGCCGAAAACTATGATGTAGTAAAATCATTAAAATAAGGCTTACACAATTTCTTTTATTATCTACTCTCTAAATAAATTTCATTTGCAATAAACAGATTTAGATTGGGATAAGGAAATATTCTCGAACGCGGTCATTCTTCTGAAATTGCAATATTAGGTAATAAATTAAACGAGAAAATCTTTTATCTTTATATGCACTACCTATTTATAGTGAACAGTTATACTGCTAATTTGAACAAGCCAGCTTACAATGAAGGAGACAATTGAATGGACTTACAGATATATAAAGGTCTGAAAGAAGATAAGCCAATGTTTTCTAATTTAGTTGGTGAGGATGGAGCAATTCAGAGATCATTAAATGCGTGTGTTGGTAACCAGAGGTCAGCTTGTATCTCCGAACTAACAGAGACGATAAGCGCCAGTGGTAGTATCACATAAAATGTGGCTTGTTACTTAACAATTATTTCTAACTTTGTTACAGATTTTTGTTTCTTGGTCAAGTTTCTTCTAATTTCTCTTATTTCCTCATATCGACAATTATTATTACCCAGAGTTATGTGCAAATTAAGCCGACACAATGCCATTACATTTGGGAGGACAATAAAAAAAATATTTTAACTTTTGCGAAATGTCATTTAAAATAAGCGCTAAATCATACAGAGTACCAAACAACAGATTTTGAACCGATCCAAAATTTTAAAATTGGAAAATTAGAGCCAATGGAAAATTACTAAGATGCCCAAAAAGTAAACAATGGAAATAGTTATTTTAATTAAAAATAACAGAAAAGTAATAACAAATTTAGAAAAGCACAGAGGGACAAAAAAATAAGAGAATAAAAAAAGGGAACTTGACCGGTAAGATTTCGATCTTCGAAGTTAAGCAAGGCGGGAGTTGGTGGTACTTGGATGGCTGACCTAGGCAGGCTTGGGGATGGGCTGTTGCAGTCCAACTTAGACCTGGGATCACTCAAAATCTGCCGCGGGCGCATGGTCCCAGATAAATGGTAATGAGGACCAGAGCAATAAACCTCGGTAACTCAGAACCATACTATCATTCATAAAAATTGTACAGACTTTGCCACCAAGCCACCCGTAATAAGTCTAAGTGCTGTAGTGGAAGTAAAACCCCTACACTCCGACCCATATACATACATACATAAATACAAGATAATCAAATAACATACAAAAAGTTACTATAGGTAGGTACCCAAGAATAAGCTAACTAAATTTCTTATCAACCCTAAAGAGGTATCAGACCATATAAAAAACTGCCAAACAATAAGGCCACCGGACATGATGAGACAGTATACTGCTCAAGAATCTGCCGAGGAAAACAGTAGTACAATTAACCTACCTGATCAACGCTCTGTTGAAACCTCAATATTCTCCAGTTGCATGAAAACATGCCATCGTGATCCCTATACCCAAACAAAACAAAAATATCTCCCAACTTGGTTCCTATAGACCGATATCTCCATAACCGAGATCCCCACTATATCAACACTAATTGAAAGAATCATCCTTCGCAGGTTAGACGGGGTGGATAAAAAACTAAACATAACCCCACATCATCAAGTCGGGTTTAGGCCACGGTACAATACGACCCTGGTACTAACCAAAATAGAATATATTGTAACTAGGTACAATAAAAAAAGAAGAACACAGTACTCCTGCTAGATATGTCAAGAGCATTTGACACTGTCTGGCAGGAGAAGATAATTGCCAAAATTGGAGGAGCTAATAGCCAGAATCAGAATAAATATATAACACTAGGTTTTTTGAATAATTTTTCTGTCATAAGCAATGAAACGAAAAAAGAACAACAAAAAGAACGATCCATCAAGTAAATCAACTCAGATGAGATATCGCCTGCACAGTCTACCCTGAAGTTAGCGCGGTGAGGGGTCCACGATACCACGATAATAATTAAGAAAGACACGGATGGAAAAAAATGATGGAAAATCCAAAAACATCGGCTGAAACTTTATAATAATACGTATCCTTAGTATATAAGTCAATAATATTATATATAACACTATATAAGCTACCATTTTACTCTAATGTAAATCTTTCAAATAATATGAAAAAAATGAAATAAATAAATGAAATTGAAATTGATATAAGAGCCGTTGAAAACATAGATTTACAAATCAAAATATATTACAATTTTCATTTAATTCAGTTACAAATCAACAAACGTTTTTACTCAAATATTTACCACTGTAGGAAACAGATCCCAATCGTCGCTGGACAGCGCGTGGTACGATTTAATACTGTCACTAAGCCAATCACCACTGCAGCTTAGTTCAACTTTTGTAATTGAATTTTTTGAAAAACTTTAAATTAGTTTATCTAGAACTGAATTTATGGTAACTTTTAAAATATCGCCTCTGAGACGAAAGATTGTAAAATTATCATCTCTCTCCAGTTGTTTGCCGACTTATTTTATACGCTTGGAAGTAGAAGGCATTTATTGGAAGGATGAAAATATACAAAATCTATAATCCTCTCTGGTTTCAGTTTAGTTTAGAATGCATCTGTAGATTTTATGATTGTATTAGACTTGTATATTATATTTACACAACTCTTGTGCCACTCTTGCGAAATATAATGTTACATGTAATGTTAATTACAAGAGAGATCATTAGCTGTTTGGAGAAGTTTCGGATCCCTATCTTTAACTGGCTGTCCACACATTAAATAAATTATAACACCTCTACCTATTAACTTACACAGAAAATACAAACCTATTATACTATTAATTTATATTTGTTCTAAATATATAACAAAAATAAACAACAAGAACAAGTGGACGTAACTTCCTTACAGACATTTTTACTACATGAACAGCAAAGTTAGCAGTTCTACATAATATATGTATTATGATATATAAAAGCAGATCACAGTACCTTATGAGATCCACTCACTTCACACAAACCGAAATTAGAAAGAGAACTGCTCAAGTTATCAAAATAAATTTAACAATCTGAAAGAGCGAACTAAAGAGGACGCGGGATAAGCGCGTGGCTTATTTATAATATTTTCGCTACTATTCCGCTAGCGGCGTGTCCCATGTTGTTAGTAATCGCAGCGGTCTATGATGGGAAATATTTGAATTTACTGGCAGTATATATTACGTTGCGCTTCACGCGGCGCGGCTTATTTTAAAATATTCCAAATACGATAATATTAATTAAAGTATATACTATTTAATGGAATAGAATTTATTTACGTTACAAAATAAAGCAACGTTTTTCATTAATATAATTGCTACTGTAACATTTCTTATCAAGCTGACATTTGAGAGCTGTATTTCTACTTTATTATAGTTTCTAGACTACCTACCAACTACTTTTAAACATTAGTAACTACACAGTTATGACCCTTTTCGGTGGAAATTTTACTGTCTCCATAACTTGTGATCTTATGGTCCTGTTGTGTGTTACTCTCACTTCATCCGATATCTGTTGCCCTGCTCCTGCCTTAGGTCCTTCTTCCGTTGGTGATTCAGTTATGGTCATACTAAAGATTGACTGTCCATAATTAGAATGTGTCGAGTTAACTCACCAGATTATCTACAATCTTCGAACATCTGGTACGGGACCCGGTATCAGCGACATAACTAGCAGCGCATATAAGCTATAACTATATAACTATACTATGAAGCTATGCTATGAACAAGCTTCGCTAGTAACAAAGGATAGTTCAATACATCATAGCTTAGGTATATATTTTAAATGTTTCTTAATGTTTAAAAACCTATTTCCGCTTGAACAGGTTCACTTGCAAAATGTCACAGGCAGTAAAAATAATCTAAAATATTTAGTCGACTAGAGGACCTGGAAATCTATATCATTTTGTAAACAATAAAGAGATATAACCTATAAAAGTGACGAGGATCCGCAGGACCGCATGTGCTGTAAGTGCATGCGATCGTAATTTTTTTGCTTTATATAATTTCCAATGAATTCCAAAATGTTGCTAATAGTTTTAATTTTACTCCCTTTTACCCTCCAAGTCCGAAACGCCCGACCTCCCTGGCAGATAGGGAGGTCGGGGGTCAACTCGCTATACGTACTTCGAGCAGCTATATCGCCCATGTACATTTTATAAAAATGCACTCTATGTCAAGTTATTAAAGATTTATTTTTTATCTATGGGGAATGTGAGTGAGTTGTTAAACGAACATGCATAGCCTTGAATGAAAAATACGAGAATCTCCGTTTGCCTAAAATGACACGCCAAAAGTTTAGAAAACTGCGGAACAAATTTATGAACTATGGGACTGTAATCGTAGAAAAAACTGGTTAAAGTTTTAACGAAACCTAAACTTAACATTAATAACGTCAGGATTATTTTTTGCTTATCCTTATACATCCATTCCAAGTGCCGTTGAAGCATTGGGAATTTCGAAATCTCCAATACACATAATTTAATAGAGAAACAAGATTGGTTTACATACCTATATCAGAAATAAACGAACGAATTTAGATTTCATCTTTCAAATAACGAAAATTATAAAAAAAGACTGAATATCTGAAACAGAAGAAAATATAAATATGGTTCTATAAAAAAGTGACTTCAAAATGCAGTAACTCCAACTTGATTGGTATACAAAAACCACAAACTCCAATGGTCGGTTTGGTGAGCGTCAATTTCTAAATGTTTCCTTAACAGATATGCCTATATGACTTGAGCAACAGAAAGCTATACGACGTCAAAAGATATTACACCCTAAACTGATGACATCTTCAAGATGTTACATATTGCGCCAGAATTTATATGCCTTGTGCTAAATGTAATAAAATTGAATATGAATTAATTGGGTAACATTTATTGCAGAATCAGGACAAAGGAGACCTTAATAGTACGGGAGACAGTGAATTTTTTTTGTACTGATTTTCCTAGTTGGTGAATATCGATATTATATTGTTTATTAGTGATACCAATAAACAAGTTTTGAGTGTTGCAAAACATTTCCGACGGGGTGCAAAGATGAAAACAAAAAATAGTGGACTTATTTTCTCTCCCATTTTTGCGAGATTGCATTTTAAGATTATATTTTAATTTAAGTTTCAAGAAAATAATAATATATAGGGTGTTCCATTTTAAATAACAGAGTGAGCGTCCACTTCCAGTACCTACAACCGCAAATGCTAGAAATATGAAAATAGTTTAGAAAAATCCTTTTGTCAAAAACCCTCTATAGTTTCACTAACATTACTAACTGAATTATCAATGGTTTAAATTATAGATTTAATTGATCGGATATAATATACTATTTCATCTGCAATATCATAACATTTGTTATGCTAAAAGATCATTGCCATTGTCATTGCCAATACTACGGCTAGCAAAGTGGCGTTCGTGACCCCAATATAATTTACGATTATACTACAGTGCTCTGCATTATAATTTATGTATGTATTCATGTAGCTCCCGTGCGTTTTGTTTATAGATAACCAATATTATTAGAGTGTTCACGTGTCCTGAAATAATATGGATAATTTGTCCATGTATATTATATGGCAGTGCATCTATTTCAATTAATATCAATATATATTTATCAATACGTATCTATTATTGATCATTTCGCGGAGCTCTATATTCGCACATGTAGCCATCGAAATTCGTAAAAATTTCAGAGCATATAGATGGAGTACTTTACCTAACAAATGGCGGATTTAGCTTACTGTCGTGGCGGATTAAATTCTCGGATGAGTAAGGGAAAGCGGGTTAGAACGGGGCAACGGGGCAGAACGAGGCAGAACAATTACAGAGCTGTACCGTGATGAATATTTGAACGTCACTTCCTCATTTTTTTAAATATTTTTCAAAGAATGTATTGAAGATACAGATAATTTAGAAAAACATTGTAATCATCAATATCCTGTCTACAATATTTATAGAAATGATTTTTCGGTTTACGCAAATAGTTTTAGAGCTACATGGAGTTAGATGATATCGCAATTTGTGGTTTTGAGGGCGAGCAATTAGGTATGTATTAAGCTGATCTATATAAAAGCATTAAGTACGCTTGGTAAATTTAATGTTAATATGAAAATATTTCGGGTTAAAATATCGTAATAGAACTTTGGTAATTCAATAATTGATAATGTCCACCAAAAATAGATGTTAAAAAGTAAACAAAAGAATTTCATAAATTTACAAAAATCACCCTCTGCCACCCGATGATTTTTCGACGACCACTCGATTTTGCTTTCTTTACGGATGAAAATAATATAGATTTATACATTTTAGCAATAAAGTCCAAATCAAAATATTTTCTAGAAGGCTTCTTGTGAACTCTACTAAACTGCTAATCATTAGATTCAGATAATGCAAAATTATTGTCCATTTTTATAATATTGTAACTTAAAGAAATAGTAGACGGATTTTCAATTGGTTTGCAGCATATGTAAACCTAATATTTTCTCTGTAACCTGGTATGTTTTAATCTTCAAAATCTTCATACCAAGGGTATTGTACAGGGTGGTGGAAGCCTTGTGCAAAGCTCGATGAAATTGAGGAAAGTCCTATTTCCACAAGGAAATTTTCTTAATTTTTTCATGACGATTTTTAAATACCTCATAAAATTTTAGCCTAGGGGTGTATCGGCGATTTTCAATTTTTATTTTTGTAAATTTGTTAAAGAACGATTTATAGAAATTGGCACTTTTTCGTATTCTTTTGAATTTTCAAAACTTTATCTGGGAAGAAATTGGATTTTTATGCCTTCACTAGATTCGCAGAAACCTTCCGAACATGTCTTCAGTCATTTCGTAAAACTCAATAAAGGGTGTACAATTTTTTTAAATTTTAATTGTTTTGTTATTTTTTACTTTAATTAGCTTTCACAAAAAAGCCAGTAAAATTATCATGCAATAAAAAAAGACAACTAAGAAACCGTTCTTGTTACTTACTTAAAAATACACAAAACTTACTTGTTACTCAAAAATATAAAAGCAATACCTACACATTTAAAATTATATAACACGATTTCAAAAAATGGTTCCGCCCGGGATCGAACCGGGGACCTTCTGCGTGTAAAGCAGACGTGATAACCGCTACACTACGGAACCGTATATTTAGAAATGTATTTTTTCCACACATTCATGACGTAAAGTGAGAGTGGTTCACCTGGTCTGTACACACATGTAGATATCCGTGGTCTAGTATCATCAAAGATTCAAATATAACAATAAAAGAAGGTTTCATAATTGATACAAAATAGTACACTTTACTATGATCTACCTAAATGTTGTGGTTGCCTAAGTATAATATATAAGTTATAATTGAATATTTATGTTTAACTGGTAATTTCCAGCATAATGGCATGTCAAACTTTTATTTAGAAGCAAGTCAATTAAATAGTACCTAAAGGGATATCTAACAGGGATTTCCCATGTGATCTCCAAATTTCAAACTTTGATTTTAAACTAATTACATATTTCCAGTTTATTTACTATGATATACTAATCATTAACTATTCCCAAATGTTTTGAGTGTATACCTTCAAACGTTGGGTTTTTAAAGGGACGTTTACTTCAAATCATATCCTAAAGCCAAAACCAAAAACAAAGGTTTAGATAAAGATAGACCTGTACAATACTTATGGATATCGAAAATAATGTTTTAGTTAGATTAAGAATGACGTGGTGATATTGTTTTGGGATGGGGAAGCTCAAGTACACGCTGGTCAATAATTTCAAAGGTAATTTCAAACCCGAGTGCCTCTGGCCCGAGGGTACAAACCCTTCTACTTAATACCCTCGGTGCATACAATTGGTGCATACACATTCACAATATGAATATTGAGAAGAAATCATAAAAATCAATTTGATGTTGCTATAGGGAAATGTATTTGTTAAAATGAACAAATTTAAATGAAACTCTTTTTTTGTATCTTTAAGACCCGCGCTGGCGTAAAATACACTACGATGACCCGCGCATATTGTGCACTATTATCTAGTTGGTAACTAATAAAAACACAATAGTGAACTAGTATAACATAAATTGATTACCATACGGTTCAAAATTACGATTTACAATTCTGGCGGAGTTGCCGGTCACATTACTTCGTGCTTCGAAGGGACAAAAATATAAACTAGATATATAGTTTGTATCACGCGTGATACGTATTACGGTTCTCTTGGATAAGTGTCTTGCTCTCTTACGAAGTGGCTATGTTGCAAGGAATAGTTGGAAATGTTGATTATTTATAGTCTGAGAGTCCGACGCGTGTTCACTACCCCGATTGAGCTATGTGTAGAGAGACGATCATTAATATATCGCATTAATATGTGCAACCATGAAACGACAAATCTGCCTGTGCAAATCCTGCCTGATGTGTCTTTTAATAAGTTAATAATGAATTGAAAAATTATTGGCATTATACTGGCACAAGTGGCATTAGTTCATATTGTTTTGTAATAAAAAATACATGTACCTACGTGCAAACAGCAATGCAGGGCGTCAAAATATGCTACCCTGCCTCATACAACGCAAAGGGAATGTAGGAATGTTTGCTGTTGACAAACTACACTCATAGAGTTATGCCTTAAATGATGTATTAGATTAAAGTTCCTGATGTCCTTTATCAGAAAAGTCCATCCTGCCTCGTGAGAACCTGCCGCGAAGGGGTGGTAGTGCAGGAAATTGTAGAACTCGCCCGCGGTGTCATCTTTGGTGGTTTGTATACTACACTCATGCTTTACGCTCAACGTCATACCAAATTAAAGATCTTGATGCGCTTTATACGAAAAGGCAATCCTGCCTCATGTGAAGCTGCCGAAAAGGGGTGACAGGGGAAGTACTCATAATTGCGGAGGCGAGCGTGCAGTATCTTTTGAGGATTTGGATTCATCTAGTCTCAGGTATCGAATAGAGTGATTGTGTTTATTTTTCGTTTTATTTAACTGCGCTAATAAAAATGGAAAGATGTTTTCGGAAGGTTGTTAGGGATAGTATACTATTATACAAACAAGTCGACTTGAACGCATGTTTGAGTTACCCACTCGCTCATGCGATCCCGGATCTGTACCATTACGATGGCGTCGTGCACAGAAAAGGTAAACGTGATATTACGTTCCCAAAAAAGATTAAGGTTGACGTGCAGACGGCATCTATTTTTTACATCTATTAGCAAAAAGAATTCCCCAAACTTCTAAAAAAAAGTATCACTGCACCTGCCTAAGCAGGGGCTAGGGACATATCCATTATGAAAGTATAGTATTCGACTCGCGTGTAATAACTAATAATCACTATAATATAGTATGATGGGATGATACTTCACTTTCGCGAAAAATAGCCATAATTCCATACATGTTGAATAATATTCAAATTTCGTCTCTATTCAAGAGTTAAAAATTTGCATTACCCATTTTAGAGAACTTTAATGGTTTCAACATTTGTAATAACAATATATTTCAACTTTTATACTTATTGTATATAAACATCTACATTACCTAAGTTTTCGTTTTATTAAATATAATTTATATTATAATAACAATGTAGATTATCTACGTTGTAGCTTAATATTTTTATTGATTGTATCCTAGAACATTATTTTATCTTTGTTGCCGCACAAGCATCACATTATATACACGATAAACTGTGGGAATTGATTAGATGTTAGAAGTCCAGACCCGACGAGGGTAGTTTTATCGCACCAAATTCAACCGAAGTTTACTCGCACCCTAAACCTATAACAATCCCACTGGGAGTACTGTGGGCATAATTGAACTACCCAAAATAAACTGTAGCTATTGAAATCGATTTATAGGACTATAAACTGTCTATCCGCGGCGTTGAAATGAGATTTGATAATACCTACCTCATATGTTGCACACAAAAATGCTTTTCGTGTACCTACCAGTGTACCAGTGTGCATAATTATTTTTTTTAAACGATCAAGCTTTTTTTGTTCACTCACTCACACTCACATAGGCGTACATTTATCCAGAAGATGTTAAACTTTAAAATGCGTAAAATCTTGTAGAATCTAATAAAGCAACTACTTTTCCTAACTATATGCTAGAAAATATTGAATTACATATACAATCGAATTCTGAAGCATTTAAAACAGAAATTGCTTGTTTAGTAAAAACTAAAATAATTTGTTGGATCTTACGTAGGGTAAGTCCGGGGAAGATGCCCCACCGGGGAAGATGACTCTCTGAAATAATTTTATTATTGACCAATAGATTTCGCTGCGTGTCTCAAAGATCGTTGTTAGTGCAGATCCGACTATGTGTGGTCGTGTTTCGGTGTAATCAAAAATTTGTTAAGGTAAGTTATTTGCAAAAGTTTATTTTAATAACTTCGTAAAATTTATCACTGTGTTCTCCTTGAACACGTACATCAGCTTAGCGTACATTTATGGCTGTTTTCGGTTTATAGTGCATTCATACATATTGTAGGTTAGTGTTAATGCAAACTTCTCAAACTTTGGCGCTAAATTTGAATTTGATATTTGGGTGGGGCATCTATACCGGGCGAGCGGGGCTGATGCCCTAGCTGAATAGGTCGAAGATGCCCCTTTTACAATAACTTCTTTTTTTAAATTTATAGTATGCCGACTAATTACATGCGTACATCGGACAGAGGAAAGTGGACAGAGCAACAACTATCCAATGCGGTGCATGCTGTTACTAGTAACTTAATGGGAATTAACGAAGCCTCGCGTACCTTTAATATTCCATCCAGAACACTACGCAGGAGAATTCAGAATGGAGTAACGCAAAAAATTGGTATGGGTCGTGCACCACTTCTTGGCATCAAAAATGAAAGAAAACTCGCTGCTCACTTGAAGAAATTGCAAAGTCGAGGATAGAAAATCGGAAGGAGTATCTACTGCTCGAGCCAGAGGACTGAACAAGTAGGTACCAGAAGCAATTGTGATTATCCAATTCATGCATTTCCTATTCGCACTGCATCAGCCACATGCATCCATCCATTTCTTAATTTACCCCGAGATTTACCTACTAATTTATTGCGTTCATTTCAGGCAAGTGGTGGAGAAGTATTTTCAGCTTCTGCAAACTGTAATGGAGGAGAGCCAGCTGTTTGATAAACCTGGACATCTATTTAATATGGATGAAACTGGGTTGCAACTGAACAATAAAGCTGGGTTTGTTATAGCAGAAAAGGGAAGTAAAAGTGTGGTTTCGGTGACTTCAGGAGAAAAGGGCGAAACTATAACTGTCGTAGCATATTGCAATGCTGAGGGAACGTTTTTGCCTCCAGCCTGCATCTTCAAGGGGAAAAATGAAAAGGTAGAATACGAAGAAGGAATGCCTCCTGGAGCCCTCGTATACATGTCAGAAAAATCTGCCTACATAAACGCTACCATATTCTTAGAATGGTTGAAAAATCATTTCGTTCCTAGAAAACCACAGGGAAAAGTTCTCCTCATAGTAGATAGGCATACATCACATTGTAATGTCGATACCCTGGAATATGCAGAAAGCAAGGACGTTATTATTATGAGTTTGCCGAGTCACACGACCCACTATTTGCAGCCACTTGACCGTGCGGTTTTTAAATCTCTCAAAGCAGCTTATTACAATGCATGCCAGACTTGGATGAAAACACACCCCTCGCGCCAAATTAAACGTGTGCAATTCGGAAAGCTCCTTAATGAATCATGGACTAAAGCAGCTACACCAAAGAATGCAATATCTTCATTTAAATCCACAGGAATTTACCCCTACGATGCAGGTGTTGTGCCTGATTACGCTTTTTTGCTTCCTGAAGAGACTGCTAACGATGTTCCAAATACAACATCTGTTGTATCACTAACAGACGTTCCAGTTTCCACGATTGAAAATCCATTACCTGGTCCATCCTGGGAATTCGATAAGCCACGGGAGCAGCGACCTCAAGAAGACCTCGAAAAGAGTAATCCTGAGATGAATGAAATTACCCCTGGTAAAATTTTAGATGCAATTAATCCTGTTCCGTCTGTTAATGTGGAGGAAGTAAGAAAACGTTCACGCCAAATTGCCGCAGTAATGACAAGCCCAGAATTTTTAAATGAGAAAAGAAGTAAGACCCAGAAGAAAAATGAGAAAAAGCCAAAGCAAAAACCAAACAATCGAAATAACAAGACACAGCACAAGAAAAGAAAATTAGAACAAGTACATTCGGATACAGACACAGATGCAAGTCTGCACTATGAAGAACACGATATGAATATAAGTGAAGAAGACGACTCCGAATGTGTGGGTTGCGGTGAGAAATATGAAAACACGAAAAAAAGTGATGAGTGGGTTCAGTGTTTGCACTGCAAGAGATGGTCACACGAAACTTGCTCGAAGTTCGAAAATCTTTGCCATTTATGCGGAAAAATATTTACAAAGAAGAAAAAATAGAAGTTAGGCTTATTTTTATATTTATTAGCGAAAAATTTATTTACTTTACTATACTTAGTAGTACTTAGGTGTTAAATGGTATTTTTTTGTAGGGGCATCTTTCCCTTTACTGGTGGGGCATCTTTGCCTGACAGTCCGGGGAAGATGGCCAATGCACTGTTTTTAATTTTTTATCATAAACCAACGTTTTTGTTTCTTATTATATAAATTTTTATGTTTAAATGAAAGAATACACACCGAGTTATCATAAAACGCACATTTTTAGTCTTCCTTTACATTTTCTTCAGAAATTTTGTATTTTTTAAAAAGGCGGGGCATCTTCCCCGGTCTTACCCTATTATTATTTAGAAAATTCGAAAAAAAATCCAATTTTCACCCTGGAATATAATATAATGCTTTTATATATAGTATGTTCAGATAGAACAAATATCAGTAGTAGAGTAGGTTTGTGTTTTATATGAATTAAAGTTCCGTCAAAACTAATGTCACATAAAGTGTCACTGAAAATTATGAAGTATAAATATTTTAAATTCTAGTATAAATGATCAATAAAACAAATCGTACATCACTCTGAAGGTCCTCAATGAAGGTGAAAGAACTTGTACAGCTTCTAAGTCATTCGTTTCCGTATATATGTCCAGATATTCAACTGCTTAGTGTATCTTCCTTTGATTATTTATCTATGTATTTCATTATTTCTCTATGTCACGAAGTGCTACAAAGCCAAGATTTCTTCTCATACTATATTTTACTTACTAAAAAGAAAAATACAAAATTACTTCAATGGCAAATAGAGATTTATCTGAAAAATTAAAAGTAATTCACTTTTAGGAATACAAATAATAATATAAAATGTTTCGATTAATCACTGCTAGTGAACCTATAAAGATTGTACAGGCAACCATCCATACATCGCTGGGTAAACGCAGTAGTATATACTTAACATTAAAAACTTTATCGTCTGTCTAGACTTGAGCTTTGAGTGGTGGTTATCTAAAATCAAAGCATTAGCTCAGGCGATCTATGTCGAAAAGTACAGTAAAGACAAATTAACCCATAACAAATTTTCTTGGTTTAATATATTCCGAGTAACGACTTGAAACTTTAAGGTGGCCGTTGTAAGGCATAATAATTATAAAAATGGTGCTAATGAGGAGGTATCGAATTACAGGTCTATTTCAATAATCACAAATTTCGCACTACTGTGACGACACTGTGACACACTACACATCTTCAAATTGGAAAGATCTAAGCCGCCGCGCCGTAAAGAACGACCTAAATATATTAAAAATTATTTTGATATTTAATACTTAGCTTTAAATTTAAAGTAGCTTATTATTTAGCATATTTTATCTAATTTTATTTATATGGCATGATTTATATGATAATGAAATGTAGCAATTTAAAGTATACAATCAATATTATGCCTAAAGTTTACAAATCAAAAAAATTACGAAAACTTACCATTCCTAAATTGTTTTGTGTCGTGACCTTGATGCTAATTTAATATAAAATATATCTATTTATCATTTGCAGTGGCATGTGGCATGAAAATAACGTAACAGTAGTTCTAATTGTACATGATATATTAACGAGTAGGCGGTTGAAAGCAGGATGTGGGTTGTAGTATTTAACAACTCATTTAATTACTGCTGAAACTTTGATGAAAGCGGAAATCTTTCGGGTAGTACAACAGAGGGTAGCTGTAATGGAGTCGGATGGTTGCAAGGATAGTAATCTATAGCAGTAACAACCTCTCACATACACTGTTATCTTTGAACAGTTGCGGCAGCTTTCCATTTAAGCGTGCGGTGCTTATAATAATATGGATATAAATACTTGTATATAGGCCCATTTTAGTAGGGTACCTCTACACTACCTACTTTCCGGTAATATAGCAACTTAAACCCACGTGATGAATCAAATAAGTGAATAAAGTATTTCGAAAAAAATTCTGACGTGACCGCTAGTCACTTTACGTTGAATACGTTGTAAGAATTAACAACATTTTAGGAAAATATATTCGCTATATGCAATATCCGTTAAGTGACATTTGGTGTCAGTAATCGGCAAACCCAGTAGCATTTTTATATATTACGATATATGATAATGTAAAAATCCCCTGCAAAATCATTTAATTAACAGCAATACGAATCTCTATCAGGTGTATTTAATTACAATTATTTATATGTATCTAGTTGCAAAAATCAGTAAGTATCATAATATACTGCGCAACTTATTTAACGCACAAAACCAAAAAGTTAACTCAAATTTGACGTTATGTGTTTTCGACAATTTTTGTTCGTTTTGGTCGATTTTTTTTTCAAATTGAAGGGTTTTCTCTTAGGAATATCACTGTCTTAGTTGTTTTGGTAAAACAAATGATTTTGATATTATACCAGGTGCTATAGAAATGTTATGTTTTTTCCGAAATTTCAAAACGTCCTGTGGGCTATACAAGGTATTGCAAGTTATTGCAATTATGCGATTGTAACTCCACCCTTCACCATGTAATGTAGCTGCCTCAACACATTCATCACGAGTTAAATTTCTGGTTTGGCGTTCCATTATTCACTAATTATTGCTGGACTGTCAACAAAAAACTAATGACACAGTTGTCAGTTTATGACGTGTAATCTTCGATTTCCATAGCTATTTGAGTTGTCCGATAAGTGCATTTCATGTGAATAAAAGCATATGGTGTTTCAAAACGGTGTATTTCATGAACTAACAGAGATAAACAAATGAATAAAAAAAGAAAATGTAGAAAAAACATGAGGCTTTAAATTGGCTATAATTGCAATAACTTGCAATACCTTGTTACCAATAACTTGCACTACCAATACCACAGGACGTTTTGAAATTTCGGAAAAAAACATAACATTTTTATAGCACCTGGTATAATATCAAAATCATTCGTTTTACCAAAACAACTAAGACAGTGATATTCCTAAGAGAAAAACCTACAATTTGAAAAAAAAATCGACCAAAACGAACAAAAATTGCCGAAAATACATAACGTCAAATTTGAGTTAACTTTTTGGTTGTGCGTTAAATAAGTTGCGCAGTGTACTTACTTAGTAAGTTTATTACGAAAAAAAAAGTGGACTGGAGAGAAATTGAACACAAGATCTTCGGAACACAGTTTACAGTTGGTATGGTATTAGAAAGAAAGCTACTCACGGATGGTATTAAATAGCACCGGCTGGTTGGTATGTGTTGGCTCTGTTGAGAATTATTTGCTTTCTCACGATGGAAATAATCCACTTTTCTCTTTGAATCAGCTTATGTTGATAATAGCCACTGATAATACATCTGCGACCTCCCATCACGTAACCCAAGATTCACGTAAATATCACGTAACCCAAGATTCAATCAAACATTGAGCACCTACGACTACATACAACATATTCAAACTTGACATAGTAATTAAAAATGAAATGAAGGAAATTATGACATACATTGGATTATAAAGCGAGTGGAAATAAAAGTAGAATATTTATTTAAAGTAAAAATATTGTCCAAATGGTAATTTAAAATGACAGCTTATGTCACATGTAAGGCCACCTCACAATGCAAAAATATAATACCTTAAACAAATAGAGAAATATATAAATTCAAAAAGCTTTATAATGTAACAATACTATTAAGTATTTATAATAATTAAAACGTTATGTGGATATTTTAAAAACAAAGTGCATAAATCAAAACTTCTTAAGTGAATAAAGACTAGGGAACAAGTAAACAGGAAACCAGTATGCATATCCTGGTAAACTAAAACAAGTGATAAAAACAATGTATTGAGAAGCAACGAGTTGGTTTCAAGACAGCAGCATGTAAATTGTTATTCTCTCGTTTTTTCATCGTAAAAAGGTTGATTAAAAAAGCAAAAAGTATATATCTACTCATAAGAACATCTACGAGGACTTGGTACATATGCAGCGAGAAGACGAGGTTTCTGATCGCTGTAACAACTTTTATGAGTCAGCAAATATAAAGAAATCAGTGGGATAGTGTGCAAGCAGTCCATAGTTTTCACCCCCAGCGAGGAATCAAGACCTACTGACCTACAATAGCATCGCAATGATAAAAAGGTATACCTTACAACATATATCTGATCAGAAATAAAAAGCTAGCTAATTAAAAAGTACGTGAATCATAGTAAAGCTGTCAGTCCATGAATACGTATATAAAGTTTACTTACCAATATTGGGACTACCATTGGACTCCAAACCTTATTCTAAATTAAATTAATAAAGCTATATAAAAAAACATACATATAAAAATATATCTCTCAAATGGCTTCCAAACGCTTTATAAAAACACAAAAATTAAATTATACCTAATGGTGTCTTAATATTTAAATCAGGTACCAAATCTGGTGACTATCATTCAGAAATGAATTCGGAAAATTATTCTAAATGGCAGAAAGAAAAATTAATTTCAAATATACCTGGTAATTCCATTGTAATTCCAATTGGTAATTCCATTCCATTACTAGAAAGCTGTAGTATAATCAGAGAACTGAGATGAACATACTTTTATCAATAACATTAATCCGAAGCATACTTTTACATGGGCAACGAGACTCCACCATAAATTCCGATTGCTGTACCTAAGATCCAACTAGAAAGCTGAAGTATAATCAGAGAACCATGAGATGAAGATAAATGTGATATTATCACTATTTTTTTATCAATAGCATTAATCGGAGGCATACGATTTACGTTTAAATGCGCAACGAGACGCCACCATAAATTACGATTGCTGTACCTAAGATCGTTACTAGAAAGCCGGAGTATAATCAGAGAACTATGAGATGAAGAAAACTCCCTTACTCTAAAAAGGGAATAAAGCTGAGTAAACCAATATTTCTACAATTAAGTCAAAGTAGCAACCAATAGAAATTATTATCTGGGGCGTAAAGGGATTTTAAAAAATGGGTGACTCTTAGAATGTTTAAAAAATTATGTAATTTTCTCCTCAATAAGATAATATTATAGCAGTGGGATTTGTAAGAAAGTAATTCTTGTAAGAAAGTAATGTTTGTATGTAACGGAATTTTGGAACGAGATTTTCACCTCCTTCAACAGGTCAGATTAAACTAAAACTTTGCCCACTTATCAAGGATCGACGATAATACTATCATTTGGCAATTTTGTCCTAATGTCCTCACTAGGATCATCAAAAAGCAGGATATAAACAAATGTCTCATATTGGCGCATTCGCCACAATTTAGAATTTACTGATCGCAGTTGTAGTAACTATTTGTTTAATCCTGCTCTTGAAATATGCAGTTTCTTATTTAGATACAAATCTTGAAACAAAAGTTTTTTAGTATAAAAAAACTAAAAACACGCTTTTATAGCAAACCGAACTAATAAATTATAGTTTAACAAAACTAAAACAACACGTTCTAAAGGGAAACCGAACTAAAAAGTAAAAAATAATGTGTAACTATTAAGATTTTGTAAAAAAACGTGGGGTGCATATTATTAATTGTTATAAATATTTCATTGATATCATGTACCCCACACTTTTTTACAAAATCTTAGTCAAATATTATTTTTTACTTTTTAGTTCAGTTTCCCTTTAAAACCTGTTTTTCAGTTTTTTTAAAATATGATTTAGGTATTCTAAATTCTAATCTGTAGATTTATTGTTGTTAATATGATGATCGTATTTTTCTAAAAAAAAAATATTGTTTTTGGTTTGTAATTATTGTGCATAATTTTATTTTTTTTGTAACATAAATAATAATTATTTTATTTAGGACGATGCTTGTTGATTTTGTGGCGTTGTATCAATCAATGCAATGGCAAGATCACTACAAAATTTCTCTGGTGTATTCTTTTTTCTATTTAACTAGAAGCATTTTACCTAAACGCTTTTAAAATTGGATGTATACAATTATCCCAATGGAAAAATAAATGTTTACTTTTTTATTAACCCAGGTTAATTACATATAGTTTTAATGTATTTTTAAGTGGGATGAAGCAGTTATTCAGCGACACAACGCATGACAACCAACTTTTTCTTTTTATGCTCCAGTAGCATCGGAATCCATAAAGACGACATAATATATCGAACATCTTGGAGATTGACTGTTGCTCGTACGATTTTTTAGTTATTTACAGTTATGTACGTACTTTATACGCTCCGAGTGTCACATTTCCTCGTTTCAGTACCATAATAGCTGACTAGACAAGACCCAAACGAGTCAGTAGCTGGTACACTAAGTATAAAATAATTACCTACTTACGTAGTAGATACCTTAGGTACGAACTCCATAATATAATAGGCTATATATAATAGGCTTGCAGGCATTCCCTTAACAATTTTTGTCGAAATGTTATATTTTATAGGTATCTGATACCATGAGGAAAATACAATGCTAAATTTTCAAATATATATGTAACAAGTTAATAACTACCTATTATTACAATATTTAAAAAATGTCGTCTTCTTTGGCAACGGCTACATATTATATATTATCAATAATTTGATTTCCGGACGTGACGTCATTTTTATAATTTTCACTGTCACACGATTTTTTATTTCACATTGAGAAAAATACGTAAAGTTACCATGCTAAAGATGTCATGATAAAGATGTGTAAAAAATTATTATTATATATAAAAATTATATATAAAACATTATAAAAATGATTGGAGTATCCAAGATCTGCAGGTTTTGGAGCTTACGGTTGAATGTTTGGTACCCATTAATATTGAGAGCCAAGTGACCCAAAGACCCAAGACCCAAAGTGAATCAGATCTAAACATGCATCATTAGAAATTGCAATTTTTAGAGCTTTTATTTTGCCACTTGGGAATGGGAAACTCTCCGAATCGCAGCCACTTAAGCAATATACTGCTAATAAAATACCACCAGGTGATGAATTATATTATATATATAGTGATTGAATTATAATATGAAATGGTACAAACTTATTATTTTGCATCTATATTTCTGTCAGTATAATAAGAGAGTACTGAAAATACAAAAATGTCTATATCTGTAGCATAGATTTAAAATCGTTTATATCTGTTTTTAAAATTATCAATAATAATAATAGAAAACAATAATAAAAATTAAAATATTATTTATGTTCATTCATCTATTTCACGCTACATTTCATATGGCAATCGCAAAATTCAATTACGCGCGCTAGCGGCACAAAAGCATATCAGTTGAATATTCACATTATCGTCTCTTATTATTATCTTAAAATTATTATATTGATGTGGTGATCAAATGTAAGAATACATTTGATAAAAGTTTAATTTTTAATTTTATCACTAATCGCTAATGGCACCTAATGCCCTAATGCAAATGCTGAAAATACTTATCATCCTAGCCACAAGTAATTAAAATTGGAGGATGCAAGATCTGTGAATTTTTCCACAAGTTTCGCAGCCTCTTCTCATCTTAAGTCACGGTTTTGAGCCAGCTAACACCTCATTCCTTAATAAGCTATAGAACAACAAGCTATGTTAAAAAAAGTCGATTTTGCCAAAATTCCATTTTTTGAACTTGTAATTGGTGGACATATACAAGTCTGAAGTTACTTAAAACAACATTACAAATGAATGGTAAATGATACAAAGTATGTACCAAAATAAAGAAACTGATACAAACAAAGAATATACAAACCTAAAAAGCATCTTGGAAAAAAAATACAATCAAACGATATATATTCCCTGTTAACAAATAAAGCAAATAAATATTGTACTGATGAAGACACAAGCTCTGCAAAAATTCAAAAACCACCACCAGTTTTTTTCATAGGCTGCAATGAAATGGCAAAAACAATACAGAACATAGCTGACACAGCTGAAGAGAACAATATTGTACAAGAAGCGTATCAAGTAATTAATGTGCAATACAAAAATAAACTACACACCACTAGAAACATGCAGAAAAATATAGTCTATTTGGATACAAAAGAGAGTAAATAAAACCATATAATCAGAAGCGGCCATCGGGGCGACAGCTTTCTATTTAAACGTGTGGTGTTTTATTTTGTCCAAGGGATACCTACCTCGAAAAAATCGTATATTTGTATTTTTTTATAACAAGCAGTGAAAAATAGAAGCCCATTTATAAGTGAAACAGGTGCTTGAATGTAGTCCTTTGCATTGCTTTTTTTTTAAATTATGATATTATGATATCGAAAATAAAATTTGACTGGGAGACTCGCTCCGCCGCCCCCAAGAATATTTACTGGCTGCGCCACTGTATGTAACGTTTTTTAAAAGAAAATGCTAGTAGCAATACTTTTGCACTTTTGGGTGGTTTAATAGAGCGTAGTAAAACTCGAACGCCTATGATCCATGCTGTGTGCGCACTTTTCCTATAACCTTTGTTCTAGACAATGGCCCTCGTTGTCTCGAACAAAGCCACGTAATGATCGTATTACAGCTAGCTCCCTTACAGAACGAGCAGAACGGCAGAGAAGCAATATTCGCTAGGCAACATACGTTTTATATTTGGAAAATGAACGGCATTTGTTTTTAGTAAAGGTTTACCTGACTAGACTCGCGATATAGAACCCCAGACGTACTAGTTACATTTTCAGTGAACAGCTTCAAGGCAGCAGTTAAGTGGAAAACTTTCAGCACAGCATAAACACATTCCGAGCTTTCAGAATGTAACAGGCACGTACGTCCTTGAAGTTTACTTTGGCAGTAATTAAAGTTGTTTTAGTTTTTAATGGTTTCTATATTGCCGTAACTAAACGGATGGAAAAATAATGTCATTTGTATAATAAAATAGTTTATTGAAATTTAAATTTTCTTATGGAAATAGGTGTCGATTTTTACCAACGGTAAACGGTCATATTTTTTTAAAGTGGCTATTTTTATAAAAATATTTAAAGCAATCGTGATTGTAGGGCTCGATTTAAATTTGTTTGCTAATATTTTTCATTTGTCATCACATAATATATTTTTATTATATATATTATTACATAATAATATCTTATTGGTGAATGACCAATCATATCGGATTTGCAGGTGTAATTCAATGTAGGAAGGAGTAGTAGCTCTCTGAGTAGTTGTTACTTGTAACTCCATTCCGTATAATATAATATGGTAGGAAAATGTTCCAATTTAAAGGGTGCCGCAAATAAAAATATAAAATAAATGTATATATATATATATATATATATATATATATATATATATATATATATATATATATATATATATTAGCTTTGAAATTCTTTGCTATTCATATTTGTTTTGTGAAAAGTAATCTTCGGTTTGTAGCATTTCATTACATTGAGAAATAAGCAAATAGACGAATAAGAGGAAAGATATACTTACCAGTGCTATATCTAGACATACATACGGAAATGAACCACTATACACACCGAAACGAACCACTTAGAAGTTGTACAAGTTCTTTCACATTTATTAAGGATCTTCAGAGCAGTATACGATTTATTTCATATAAATAAATCGGTGTGTATAGTGG